>JBDJHY010744985.1:0-15561 GCA_039654485.1 Withania somnifera | reverse complement strand
AGGTCAAGCTATCATCAATTGAGGATTAGGGAGTACGACATCCCTAATAAAGATTTTAAGACTTGTTACAGCCTTGATAAGTTCCTAGCTATGTTTTTTGGGTTAACCAATGCCCTATAAACTTTTATGTACTTGATACATAGGGTGTTCAACCCTTATATTTGTCATAGTGTTCATTAATGATTAATTGGTTTACTCGCGGAGTAGAGAAAAGTATGATCAACACTTAAGGATCATGCTTTAGACTTTAAGAGATCAATGGCTATATGTCAAATTTCAAAGTACAAGTCTTGGTTGGAGTCTATAGTATTCCTAAGAGATGTAGTACCTAAGGACAGGATTATGATGGACCCAACATAGATTCATGCAGTTCTTCATTATCCTAGACCGACCACCCCTTATGAGGTTTTCATCTTTATTGGGCTAGCAAGGTACTATAAATGGGTTATTAAGGGGTTTTCATTTATAACAGCGTCTTTAACTAGATTGACTAGGAACATTTCATTTTCATTGGTTTGAGGAGTGCAAGGTGAGTTTTCTCAAGTTGAAGGCCCTATTAATTTCATCTCTAGTCTTGACATTGTTAATTGATGGTCAAAGTTTTTTGGTTTATTAAGATGCATATGATATTAGTTTATGGTGTGTTTTGATGCAGCAAGATTGGGTAATTGCTTATTCTTTGAGAGCTAAAGGATTTTGAGTATAACTACCCTATTCATGGCTTGGAGTTGAATATAGTAGTCTTCATTTAATATCTACAGGCATTATCTTTATGGCGTTTACTGCGAGATTTTCACTGACGACCATGTTCTTTAGTATATTATGAGCTAGAGGGAGCTCAATTCGAGGCAAGAATATGGATCGAGTTACTGAAGGACTATGATATTGCCATTCTATACCATCCGGGCAAGGAAAACGTGGTAGCAAATGCCTAGATCTAGAAGGTGGTGAATATGGGAAGTTTGGCTTCTCTTATAGTTCTGGAGAGACCGATGGCATTAGATATTTAGTCTTTTGATAATTGAATGGCTAGATATTTAGTCTTTTGATAATTGAGATTTCCACACACTTTTAGAGGTCATAACTCCATTCGAGTTATTTTTTATAAGATGACCAAGTCTGCACACTTTATTTCAGTTCATTCCTCTAACAGTGTAGAACGGTTGGCTCAGTTATATCTTTGAGAGATAGTCCAGTTGTATGAGGTTCTAGTTTCTATTATATCATCGTAGAACTAGTTTACATCCCAGTTCTTGAGTACTATTAAGCAACAGATGGGTATAAAGGTCAAGCTCAGCACGATATTCTACCTAAGGCTGATGGCCAGTACAAGAGGAATATTTATGTATTGGAGGACATATTGAGGGCCTATGTAGTTGATATTATAGGTTCATAAGATCAACATGTAGCATTGGCAGATATAATAATAGATACCAATTACGTATTCAAATAGCACCATTTGAGGCATTATAGAGTAGGCGGTGCAGGTTGCCTATAAGGTGGCTTGATGGTTTTAAGGCTAAAGTTCAAATTACAAACTTGATTTGGGATTCACTTGATAGATACAACATAATTCAGGATAGATTTCGAGCAGCATCGAGTAGGCAAAAGAGCTATGCAGATCACGGGCTTTGTACCTTGTTGTTTAGTGTTGGTGATTGGTATTTCAGCAAGTGTCTCCTAATTATGGCGTGGTAAGATTCGGTAGGCAGGTCAAGCTTAGCCCAAGTTATATTGGGTCATTTGATCTATTTATAATAAACTGAAGACAGCTCTTTCTTCGAACCTTGATTACTATCAATATTTTGATGATTTTCCTCATTTTTATAATTTATAGAGGGTTGGTGGTTTTTATTATCAGTTATCCTTTCCTCTTTCATTTTTATCTATTTATCCAATATTTTATGTTTCTATGTTGCGTCAATATATTTCAAAAGAGTATCATGTCCTCTATTAGGAGTCAGTTCAATTAGATAAGTGTATGTCTTTTGTGTAGGAGTTGGGTTCTATTTATCCATGGATATCAGTAGGCTGAGTTCCACAAATATACCTATGTTAAGGATTCAGTGGAGGCATCGCTTGGTTGATGAGGCTACTTGGGAGACCGAGAGTAAGAGGCAGGCATAATATCTAATTTTTTTAGCCTTCAGGTACCTTTTTCTTCTTGACTTTTGGGGATGAAATTCCTTTTTAGTAGTGGATAATGTAATAACCCTTCTCGTTATTTTTGCATTTACATGATTCTTGCATTTTAGAGCCTTCAGTAGCTACCCAAAGTAATTTGTGACATACTAGGAACGATAGTTTGTCTACTTGGCGATTCATTTTAGATTTATCTCAGGTTTTCTATTTTTATAGCATTAACTTAGGTAATCATTGATCTTAGTCAACGTTTCTTAAAAATGAACTCGAAATCGAATTCTAAAAATTTCGTCAGCTTTGGAACATAGATTTTAGTCTAGGAGGATCCTCGATTCAAGTCTAGGATGTTTTATTATTATTTTATATCGTTTGATGAGATAATAGTTGGCTGGCAGTTGAATATTTGACTTTAGTCAAAATTTGATGATCAAAGTTTTAAATTATCAAACTACGTCATCAACTTTGAAATATCGAGTTTGGGTAAGGTAGGTTATTAATTTCTTTCTGAGGCAGACGGGCTCATTTTGAGTACAAGGTAGGCTTTTTAGTTATTTTGGGTATAGGGCTCATTTTGAGTACAAGGTAGGCTTTTTTTTATCTAAAACAACATTAAAATAGAATTTTATCAATTTTGTTGATTCTAGAATGTCATTTTCATGTAGGTTGCATATTTGGTTTGCACTTTTTAGGTTTAAAACACATTCTAAGTATTTGTTAGCAGATTCGGTTATTGTTGCTTTTTGTTGTCATGACAGCTGCTCGTGCACATCATTTTGTTCTTTGCGATTAAAGCTCTATTTCCTTTAGTGTGATGGTGATGTTCTTTGAAGAGAGTGCAATCTTTTGCTCCATTACTCTGTGGAATCACGAGCTTCCTGGACGTGAACACGATATCCAAAATTCCCATCAATGCTATCGCGATAGTCTGTCATTGGCAGTATATATTTTCCCAACTTTGATTTTCTATCCTTTTCTTCAATCAACTCTTACTCCACATATAATTCTTGGCTCTTGTTCTTATGGGGATTCATATTACAGAGTGGAATTGTGCCTTGCACATTGAATTTTCTTTTTCCTTTTCCATAACGGTATATTGTCACCCCAAGCTTTAAGTTTCCATGGTGCATACTCTTGAATTCCTTTCTCCTGGATTCATGTTCAATCTTGTTGGTTTTATTGTTGTGTGGGTTGAGTTTGGAGTATTTAGCAGCTTATCTTCATTCGATGATTGTGGTTTCTCGAAAAAATTAGTTCCTAATACCTATATTAATTCTTGAATTTTTGTAAAGTTTTGCCTTCAACCATCTTCTTTTCTAGAATATTTAAAGACCATTTCATTCCCTAAGTATGATCATCTTTTGAGCATGAGTCCCCGGTATCTCTTGGTACTTCTTGTAACTTCTATTTCCATGTCTAGTTAGTGGGTCAAGCGGGCCTATTTTGGACTCGAATTTCGACCTAGATCTAATTTTAGTGTATAATATATGGTTGGATTCATTCTGATGTGAAGATCATTATTTTTCTATTTTCGACCCCATTTGGAACATTTTTTAATCTGGTGAGCTGATTATCTGGGATTTCGACAGCATTTTTTTTTTATGTCAGGTACGCTATAGATTACCCTTCTCGAAATAGGGCTTTTAGTTGATGTAATTGGATTATTTAGCCTCTTTTATATTGGGTCTCTTAGGTTATCACCCTTACCTTTTTTCACTATTTTTCTTCCTGTTCCTTCTCCTACTTCATTGGATTCAAAGTAATATAATATCTTTTACCTAGTTGTGGCCCTATGATGGCCTTATGTGTGACTCTGGAACATAGGATACATTTTTATTGGTTGGTTTTTTGGGTTCTTCCCTTGGGTTTGAGCTATTTTATACTGATTAGATGTAATAGAAGTAGACTAAGCTTGTGTAGAGCTAGTAGAACAGTAATAGAGCTATTTGATTATGCATTCATGAAGTGTGCATGCTAAAAAGACTTGTACTATGATTTTATTACATTCTGGTGATGAGGGCCCAATGTCTCTAATTTTTGAGAAATTATGACCCTAAGGCCTGATTTTGGTCATTAACGGCTAAACTTGTATAAAAATTGGCTATTAACGAGTTTTGATAATAAATAATAAATAAGGGATTTTCTTAAATTATTTTAGATCTGGTCGACGATCAGGCACCTGGTTCATTCATAGTTTACTTGATTTAATCCAGTCCCCACACCTGGAATCGGGTACTATCACCTTGCTAATACTTGGAGTTTCAGCCTGAGGGAAGATACTGAGTATAACCGGTTACCTTGTTTTAGATTCAAATTGGGAACCTACATTGATACACTAAGATACTATTGGTTTTGAGCTTCTGAATTGAGGGTATGCAGTTTGAGACCTCCATAGGCCTTGCCAAATCAGTCTGCAGCCGGCGGAGGGGGTTTCTGTCTGGGCCTTCTATGCATCCTGCCTTTGTGCACCTATGAATGGAAGGAGAGTGTGCATCTTCACTTGGTACTACTTCTGCATAAATGTCTGTGTTATCTTTTTGTATTTGTTTTTAGGTGTACTCTCCAGTCTTATGGGGAGCTGGAAGGGTAAGCTTGACTTGTTTGTAACTTCCCGACTTATGGGGTCTTGGTAAGATTTTACATGCGCTATTACTTATTGTTTCTCATTTCCTTTTTTGGTAGTTAGTTATTTTCTAATCATCTTTTCCTAGTTGGTTGTATTAGTGCTTTATTTGTTTTAGGCCATCTCTTCCCCTTATCTCCTTATTGAGGGTATTGGTACACTGCCCCATTCCCAATTTATCTTCTCTTATTGTCTTCCTATACTTTATTATTGTCATTTATAAGGACCCTGAGTATGTTCTCTTCTTTTATGACCCAAGCTTCTATGTGTTATTTATAAATAGCCTTACTTACTTGTGGTTCATATCTTTCTTGTCCCTTCTCTGCGTAGCTAGCTTCCTTTATTACTTATATTTGCTTCCTGTGAGTTATTTCCTTTATTGTATTGTATTTACCATTTATTGCATATTTTATGGGCCCAATCGACCTACTATATACTTGTTGCTTTGAAAAGTAGTACACATACTGCACTTTTGTATCTTTCTGGTGCAGATCCTATTACGAGACTTCGCCGCTGATGTAGCTGATCGTACCGAGTTTTGAGACTTCAAAGATCCAGAATGAGCTTCCGGCGACTAGAGTTACTTGCTTCTCCTCAATTGGACTTTGTTTCTTTTGTATTTCAGAGACAATATTATATATTTATTTTTCACCTTCTGTAATGTATCTTGGTGGATTCCTTATACGTATGATACTAGGTCGTGGGTTGGATTTATTTGACTGTACTAGCTTGTTTTACTTATCTTTTCTCTTTTGATTTGTATCCTTATTTTCCTTAGTAGTTCTTGTCCATTAATTTTATAGTGTCTCGTTACCTATCGTTCTAGACTAAGGGAATTGGTTTGCCTACAAGTGGGTTGTAGGTGCAATCATGACCTAAGAAATTGAGTCGCGACAATAAATGAAATATTTAGGTGTTAAAATAACACATGGACCTTATTTAACTAAAAGGAGGACACATGTAGCTTTTTATTAAAATTAAACATTAGGATTTGATATAAACACATATTGTAGTTTTAAACACATTAAGGAGTGGGAACAAGGTCTCTAGCTACATTGGAGATCTCTGTTGCAACTGCGTATCATTTGCTATAGAGAGAACTGGGGAAGCTTACTTTATATCACAAGTTCTTGTTTTCATACCAAAGAATACAAAATATAATAACCTTACATATTTGCTTACTGGGTTCAACATGAAATCATAAATAATATCTACAAAGGATTACCAAACATTTGGTACTGAATTTCCTCCTCCCGTTTTAGTAACAAAATAAACCAAAAGTAAGACCAAACTGAGAGTTAGTGGCATAAACAATGTGGATTTTGAATGAGAAATATAATTTTATTATTTTCATAGGAATCAATGGGATTATTTCAAATTGTTCAAGTGGAATGGAGACGATCTGTGCTTCATTCAGTGTAAAAGAAGTGAACTTATCTAGTTGAGACATACTTGATTAATTGAGACTAAATGATTCCCTCAATACAACTTAACTCCGTCAAGCCTGTACAAATAGTGAAGAAGTGTAGAGATTTTAGTTGGTTGTTGACCAACTGAATTCATGGGAGTTGTTGGGTAAAAGTGTTTTTTTTAACAATATTTTTAGTTAGATGAAAAGAGGGCTCCGATAAAAAGCTATTGGGCTAAGGAATTGTACAGAAGGATAGATGCCCTGGACTATGCAAAATCCATGCATCACTTTAACAATAGTATATGCTGTAAAACTCCGATATTACTCTAAATTTACCTTCATCTTTTAAATTACTTATTTAAAATAAAGTAATTGGTAAAACTAGTATTTATAGATAATATAAAAGTTCGGCCTTTTCAATCTCACCAAAGTAGTAGCTTGCTAGTAAGCCCATATAGCAAGTCAAGGGTGTTGTTTTAACTCCTCCTCTTATTATCTTCACATACCATATAGTTTTATATTGGGTCCTTAGAAACTTTTTTTGGCTCCATAACACACAGAAAATAGTTTATAAAGTGTGATATGTAGCAAGCTCACACAACATCCCGTTAAGTGGTGTATCACGACACCTTCATTTTATATTTCAACACCAACTACTCACATCCTTTTTCCTAAAATCAACCAAGATGTCCCCAACTGAATACACATAAAATAGTCCATAAAACAACCCAAAATATCCCTAATAGAAACAAATTATTAAAGTCACCATTCCTTAAGTTCTTGAAAAGAACACATCATAATTCACCACCCAAACCCATACACAAGGAGGATAAAAATAGAGCATTTACCTCGCTTCAATTTATGCAAATTACCCTTCCCACTTGAACTCTTTAATAACTCAACTTTTCTTCACTCTTAAACCCCCCAAAACAAGAGAAAAGTCTCATTTAACAATCAAGAAAAGTGATCAGTTAACATAGATTTGAAGCTATCAACCTCCATCTTATAACTTGAGCTTTAACGGGGATAGTAATTATACAATCAAAGGCAAGGATTAGTAAACACTTACACACCGAGAGACAAAGAGTGATATTCATCTAATTAGGTTCGAGAGGCGTTTAGGTGAACCTAATTTATTGGATTTTGCATGTTATGCACTTGGATAGATTAGTAGTATGCTAAACTTACTTAGTTATGAAATCATGGTAAACACAACTTTAGTGTCTCACAATTACTGATTAAACCAACATTGTTTCAAGTCTGTTTACTTGTTTCACAATGAACAACTAATTTCTTTTGCTTTTCTGAAACCCCCGTTGGAAGTAGTGACTACCAGTTGAGCAAATCACTTGTAGATATATTGCTTGGCATATTTACTATAGGATTCGACCCCTATATTGTTGGGTTTCTATATCTTAAAAAAGACGAATTTTATACTTCTTTATCAAAGTGTAAGTTTGGACGCATCAAATTTTGGCGCCATTGCCAGAGAACATGATTTAGGAATAGTATATTGTGTTTATTCAACTTGTAGTTATTTTCTAATTTACTTTTTGTAATTTTTTTAAATTTTATTTTAAGTGAAATGATCACTAGAATCCACATTTTGTTTTTGCCAAAATAAAAAAATTACATATTCTCACATAAGGGCCAAGGTGTGAAAGATGTTATATCAATTGCTTTGCTGTTTTATTTTTATACCACCATCCTTGAGTATAGTAGAAAACTGAAATAGAAATTTTGAGTAAAATTTATAAGTACAACATGGAGAAAAAAATTGATGGATTTATGTTGCGACATTGAATAAGACGTTTGTTGGAAGACAACCCAATTTAATTGCTTTATTTTATTTTATTTTAATTTATTTCTTTCTTTCTTTATTATTGTTTTAATTTTTATAGTTTATTTATTTTATTTTTGTAGGTTTTTTAGAATGAAAGAAGAGTCTTTAGAAGATTGCAAAAGTAAGATACTGATTTGGCCTACCTGGAGTTTCGTTTACCCTATTATTATTTATTGTGTGCACCGAGGATAACTAATGACCCTCTAGTTCATTTTTGTATTTAAATATGTCTTTAGTTTTAGAGCTTTTCTATAATCTCCTTAAGTCATTTATGATTTACAAGGACTGGTAATTTGATTCAGTGGAAGTTCGCTTGAGTTTTATGCCAGCTTCCCTGTTTTCAAGCCTAAATTTGGTATCTTCATTATAAACCATGCATGATTCGGGTACCTCAATTTTAGTTAAAAATTGATATATATATATATATATATATATTTATTATTTTTCTAAATGTCCTATCTATTTATAAATAATTTTTTTAGTTACGGAATATTTGTATATATTTATGCTTACACTCTTTATGTTTTGCTTTCTCTTTCTTTATTTTCATTCATGTGTTAGTTCTTTATTGTTTTTATTGTGGCCCATTAATTTTCATTTCGAGCTGCGGATTTGGTGTCATGAACCAAAATTCGGTCGTGACGGTACTTGTTCTAATCCACCTAGATGATTAAGTCTCTAAAAAACTATAGGGGATAAATGCAGAAAGTAATGAATCGGCGAGAAGAAAAGAAGGTATAATATAAAAATACAACTAATAGACCATGCAAAATCTGGAGTCACCGTGTACAAGCCACTAAATAAGATAAATACAAGTTTGATAGAACAAAAGGTCTCAATATATTCAATTCTCAATAAAACAGAAATAAAAACATAAGATATGGAATGTCCATTCTCAATAAAATAGAAATAAAAACATAAGATATGGAATGTCCACGGTGCATGGTGGACTACAAGTAGTTCTCTTTGGGTATCTTGAAAGCCAACCTCGGACTCTGATTAGGAGAAGAGAAAATTAGGAAGAACCGAGATCAAAACCTATATAAGTGTATAAATTAAGAGAGTGAGAACCAAAATAGAATAAAGGGTTTTTGGAAAGTATCCCCAGCTAGCTCTAAAACAATGTGGTGATGAGCACCACTACCAGGACACACCAACCAAAATCCTCTTGATACACCGAGCTGCAAAAATATCATAATCCAGAAGTTTCTAATGAAAAATACTAGGCATAGGGGATAACAACAATAAAATTAACTACTCAATAGAAACCAACCATAATAATCTATAACAAGATAACAAAGTATCAACATGACGTCTCATAGTATAATATCTCATCAGAAGTCTAATTCTGCCTCAAAAGGCATCTCAAGATAAGTACAAGAAATAAGTAAGATATCTTGAAATTGAAACAAATTACAAGTATCAAGATCTCACCCTTGACTATTCCAAGTGTAAGACTCCCTACCGAGTCAATTTAAAACTCGTGGAAGGATCCTACTATTCGTACCATAGACTCATGGAGGGAGTCCATCATCACTCATATCAGTCCCTAATACATGAGACCACCCACAGTAATAATGGTACATCTAATGTTATCGAGAAAAGTACTCGTGGACAGGATTCTAAAAGGAATCGGTTAAGATAAAAGGAACTCTACTCAAGTCTAACATCCATGTTTGTCCTAACACATAATTTCGTATGTATGGACAAGTAGGCTTCACAATGTCTATAAATGATAATACGAAAAATAATGAATTAACAAAAAGAAAAGAAGGTATAAACACAATCCAACTAATAATTCTCCCAAAAACTGCAGTCACAATGTACAAGCCGCTAAATATATTTATACAAGTCTGATACAATAATGGTATCAGAGTCTCTAAAGCATAATAAAATGGAATAAAAGACATATGATAATGAAAGTACATGGTGCATGCTGAACTAGAAGAAACTACCTCTGGAAGCCTCAACAATCTTTCTCAGTTTGTGATTTGGGTTAGACAAATTAAGCTGCTTTAGGCTTAGAATCTACAAAAGTATTGAAAATCAAGGGAGTGAGTACCAAAAATAAGCAAGGGGTACCAAACATAAACCCTTGGCTGGGCTTAAAACAACCGCTGATGAGCATACTATCCTGACAACCCAACTATTATCCTCCTATAACACCAAACTACAGAAGATATCATAGCCAACAGTTCATATGACAAATACAAGGCATAGAGAATAAAAATAAATAAGCTTACTACTCAACAGAAAAATAATAGTAATATTTGAAACACAAACAATGAAATATTAGTACAAGGTCCCACGGACTACATCACAATCAAGTATCAATACTGCCTCAACTGGCATCTCACCAGATGAGTAATAATATCAATAAGATGTATGAACACAATAAACCACAAGTGTCTAAATCTCATACCGGCCTATCCATAGGATATGCCTTCCTAATCGAGTCAAATAACAATTTGTAGGGATTTACCACTAGTCGTACAATAGACTCATGAATGGAGTCCATCATCACTCATATCAGTCCCTAATACATGAGCTCACCTACAGTAAGAAGGGTACATTCGATGCAACTGAATAACAGACTCATGGATAGTTTTCTGGAGGTAATAGGCTAAGGTAAAGAAATCCCTACTCAAGAATACATCCATTCCAGTCCCTTATATACAAGTCTATTTGCAATAGGAAAGGTACAATCGATGTTGTTGAGAAATAGACTTGTGGGATAGATTCTGAAATAACTCACTAACATCAACACCGTAACTCATAACCAATCCATAACCATCTCATAACCAATACATAATCATCTCGCAAATGATGCATAATCATCTCATCATCAGTATATAAGGATGAAACATAACTAATCCATACCATTTTTTAGTGCTCCATTCAGTCCCCAATATATAAGTCCATCCATAATAGGAAGGGTATCTAATACCGAGAAATGGACTTGTGGAAAGGATTACAAATAGGTAAGCCAAGGTAAAAGAATCATCTAATGAATCAATCCACCATAAAAAAATAACCAACACTAGTCCATCCGGGTGTAGGTCCTCCTCCTTGAGTTAAGCTATGACTTATGGGGATGATTATCCGCTAACTCGAAAAGGAGTCCTTTATGACTATATCAGTTCCCAACTCACAAAGTCTACCAACGATATAAAAGATACACCCAAAGCTGCTGAGATATACTTGTAGGGTGGGTTATGAAAGAATAGGCCAAGGAAATCTATAAACAACTCTTCATAACCTTTTTAGTTGTCTCGTATCATTATCATTCAATCATCGCCATTCTCATTCATTTAACTTAATTTTGAAGCCCTTAATATTTCAACATCATACAATATCTATTCCAACAATAAGTAATATACTTATCATACACACCTGCTACTAATCTAGTATGGTTAGGATCCATAGGGGCTAGCTAACACGCGTACTAATTGTTACCTTAGACTTAATTGGAAAGACCAGACAATTCTGCCACCTCAGAATTAACTAGAAAAATAGGTAATCCATCGTCACCTCAAGTCTTGGTTGGGTAGAACGGGTGCCATGCATATCCTTTCACATCCAGGTCAAGTTTATTTTAGGAATTACATAGATCCAACAATGGCTACTCATGGGCATAAAACTCAGTAAGGAAAAATCATGATAAGTAAATTAACAAGGCCACTACATGAGCAATAATCAAATAATAAATCGTTACTATAATTCAACCAAGGATACTCATGGGCGCAACATCAAGTAAGGAATCAATAGAAGATACATAACATAGCATGGGCATAAACAAGGACACATCAATCACAACTCAATAGAGAAGGCAAATAATAAAAAATTGATAACCTTTTCTATTTCTTAGTTTTAACCCCCATACTTGATTCTAGTGCCTGAGTGAATACTTTTCACTCTATCTGTAAGGACACCCCAACTGATCTCCATTACTCCCAATTGCGAGCAATTAACACATAAAAGGAACCTATGTTGCTTTGTAATAAAGTCAATATTCCACTTACCTTAAACGAAGAAATCTTCTCAAGATGGTGCCTTTCCCTTGCGCTGATCTTATGATTTTGCAAAATCTATTTAAATATGATCTAAGCATAAGAAAATACAAACTTTGATATGCATATTGATATCGGGTCAAATATCGCCCCCAAAAAGTAAAATCGAGGGTCACGAGAATTTTTAATATTTTTTATTGAAAATCATGTTTCACATGTTTCAAGGGTCATAAATATGAGATTTTATCAAATACAGAGTAGAAATCAACCCTCAAAACTCAAAAATACAAGACCAAAGTTTTCCTAAAAATCTCCTAATTTATACCTTGAAATCACTAAATTTGATGTTAAAAATCGAGGAATAATTAATGGGTGGTATTGAAGATTTAATGTTTTAGAAGCTTACCCAAATGATTTTCCTGAGAAACTATCTTTGCAAATACTCTAATTTAGTTGTCTCTAATTTAGTTGTCTAGTTAAAAAATTTTGAAAATGGGGAAATAAGCTCGTTCAGGGATTTCTTTTAAGTCCTAGACCACTGGTTATGCAATACCTATGTGAGCGTATGGGTTTCACACTTACGCGATTGCAACATTGACTTACACAATCGCGAAGGTCAATGGATCACATCCATACCACTGCGATGACCAATCATACGATCCCAATGCAGACTATATTTACTCTATACAATCATGATTAGTTGCCACACTATCACGAAAAAGGAATAAGACCTGTACCAGGACTGTAGCAGACAATAAAATGCAATGAAAAACTATCCTTCGGTTGGACCCTCGAGATTCATTTGGATCCCCTGTATACAAACCATACATTCTACATTACTAAGTTGATGTTCTAGACTCAATAGAATCATCAAAAAGAGAATCTAAGGTATCCCTGACCGATACACACCAAGGATACTAAAAATGGAAAGTTAACTAAAAAGATGAGAATACCCTTGGAACCTCCATAAAAATATTTCGAATCTTCTCCTAGGACAAAAGTGACCTCTCAAATCCAATGAAATTAAAAAAATTGGAATACGAGTATCCAGCCATTAAATTTTGACCCAAGTCAAAGTTTGACCTTAAAACTAAACTTGAACTCGTCAAATAAGTTAAATATACCACAAAAAGCCTAGAATTTGAAAAAGTCGTAGACCAAAATCTACATAGAACAGGCATAATTTTATTCTGAGACTTGTAAATATAAATGTTGAATAAAGTCAACTCTTTCAACTTAAAGGCTTAAAAAAACTAAAAATTTCCCAAGATTTGCAGCTATTAGCTCCGATTTTAAAACCATCCCGATAAACTAGAGAAATATGACTCGAGGCTACTATAGGGAAGGGAAAATGGTAATTTTACAAAATATAAAAAAATAACCCTTAACGTCATTACATCATCCACCACCAAAAGTACCTAACGCCTCAAAAAGCTGTGGATATTTGTAACGTATACCAGACTTAGTGTCCCATGTAGCCTATGAAATTAGGAGATGCTTTGACTGAACCATTACTGAAGAAATTTCCTTAGTCCTCAACTTTCGAACTCGCCTATCTTGATTTGACACAAGATTTTCCTCATAGGTCAAATATGGGTCCAAAGTCACTGAATCATACTGAATGATATGGGAATAGTCAGGAATGTACTTCAATAGCGTGGAACGTAGGTTGAACCACTAATAGGCTAGGTGGAAAAGAAAACTCATAAGTCACCTCTCCAACATGTCTAAACATCTCAGATGGGCCAATGTACCTAGGGATGAGCTTATCCTTCCTCCTGAATCTCATCATATGTCACGATCTGATTTTGCAGATCATGGTGACACCTACTATACCACCAGTAGGAGAACTAACCTCGTAGTCCATAGAAGAAGAGGGGGACAACTATATCAAATGCAGAAAGCACAAGTTTAAAATATATAGTGTATAAATAAAATAAAGCAGAAGTAATAGAGTCAAATAATATACCTAAAACTCAGTATCAGTGTCAAATGAACCAACAAGTACAGAAATAAGAAATCCAAAATGTCTAATGCAACTGTGTCTCCGAAATACATAGAGATCAATAGATATGCCAAATCGGAGACAAACAGATAAAGCTGGACGCCAAGCTCACCCTAAATCTCAAAAGAAGAATGAAATCTACATGAACAACTAGCTGTAATCACGGACGGGAACCGTACTAAGATCTGCACATGTGCAAGCGTAGTATGAGTACTAGCTGTTGAAGCAACCCGTACCCAGTAGGCTTCGAGGTCCCACTAGCCATATCAAAATAATAAAAGCAGTAAATAACGGAATACAATAAAGGTGTTCACAGAAGAAATTAGCAAAACAAAGGAAACTAGCTACTCAAATAAGAGACAAGTACAAATATACATGTATCGCTAGCTAATCACATAACAGGATCTCAGAAAATAAAAATAAGGTACCCAGGAATCCTCGTAACAATATACGTGAATAAAAATGCAATAAATAAGGAGTCAAAAGAAGACATGAAGAGAATATAGACGGTATACTGGTAACCTCAAGTAAAAGAGTAGATGACTGAATAAGAGTACAAGGCACCATATCCCACATAACCTGAAGTATCACTTAACCAATAAAACAGCTAAGCATGAATAAGAATAATAAAGTAATGCAATTAAACGTTGTCAAGTCCCCAAGAAAGAAGTACAACATACATAAAAAACATGCTCACGTAGGCCTTACATCTCAGCCAGGGTACATTAAAGACAACAAGTGAGGAAAAGTAAATACTAACACATGAAGTAACCAGTCCTGTGTGTGTATCTCCTCCGATACCCGTAGGTCCAGCATGCAGAACCCATGGAAGGATAACCTAAATATTCTCGGTGTATATATATATATATATTTTCGTATTCCATATACCCCTCCCCTCCGCGTCGCGTGGAAGCCCGGAGGTAGGTCCATGGAGGTTTGTCACCACGTACAATTTCTAACGTTACCATAACCTCACATCCTAAATCACAGATCCTCAAGGGTCTCAATAGTCTGGCATCTCGTGACTAATATCACAATCTCATCAAGCCGTCCTCGACAAGTCAGGGCGTACAATGCCATAGAACTGTATCATTAATATACTCAATATATCTGGTATCATGTATCCTAAAACAAAATGTGATAGATATCAAAAGCTATATTCACTGCCATACGACGACGGACTCATGTCCCAGCGACTGTACTCACTGTTGATCTGGGTCTAACTCAAGTGCCAACATTTATTAGTTAAATGATATTTCCCGGTGCCAGGATGTAAAGCCTAGGATAAAACAAGAAAAAATAGTATTATCGGGTGCTTGATAGCATGTCGAGTCTAAATCAGTTAAAAGGCCATTTACTTATATTATTATTAAATCTTCCACTTCGTCAACATATATCGTTATTTATCATTGTTACCAAAACCAGTCTCTAGCCTCTGTGGCTCAAAAATCATGTGGTGATACTGGCCCAACCCCAATGCACTCTCATCGAAGCCAAAGGCCCAACCTCTCGTGTTATGAATGCACAACA
>JBDJHY010744766.1:5350-15562 GCA_039654485.1 Withania somnifera | reverse complement strand
TTAATTTGACACTCCGAACATTGAATTACCACTCAAGCTCCACTTAGGCCATAAACTTAACTAGAATCCACAATTTCGCATAACTTGCAAACGAAACCTCTAAAACACAACTAAAGGTCAATGTTGACTTTGTTTGGTATTTCAGAGCTAACGAAACTGTCAAAATTAAATTCCGAGATCATTTTGAAGGAAAGTTGACTTTGGTCAACGAGTATTTAGTTTTAGGCTCTAAAATAAGGAATTTGAGATATTTCTCGATCGAGTCGCCAGGGATCCAAACTGTCGGTCCCAACAAGTCATAAATGACTTGGCGCAACTACCAAAAAGCTCTAGAATGCAAAAAATCGCGTATTTATCATAAATGACCATGAAGGTCATTACAAAATCGGATACAAAATAACGTGGAAGAAGAATGTCAAACTCTTTGAGAGTGAATTGAGCATTGATTTTCACCACTATTAAAGCACACCCCTATTAGAAGTTATGTGATTTTTGTCTTTTTAGTTTCCATTTCACATCCAAAGTAATTTCTTAACTCATAATGGAAACATGTTTTCTTTCTCTTCAACCTAGGTGATAGTACACCTAAAGTCTTGGAAATTATGCCCGTGTAGATCTTATTTTTGGGTCTGAGGGCCCCACATTCATATTTAATAGGTTGCAAGCCTCTTTTCTCAAGTCTCAATTCATCTGTTACTTATCTCAATTTAAAGGTCATCTTAGCATAAAAAGACTTCCCTTTCTACCAATTGAGTTGAGCTACCAACAATCTGATTCTCTAGTCTTGGGATATGTAGGTTGGGATTCGTGTGAAAACTCGGCTACATTCCAAACCCTCTCCAATTCTCCCTTCTCTCAGCTTTTCAGTCTCACCAAAGTCTGAAATCGAAAGCTTCAGGGATCTTTATTAAAATGATTTTATTTGCATTTATATTTTTCAACTGTTCGGATTAAAAGATCAATTAATTAATCTAAGACAATTCATCTTAGTCCTCCTTATTATTAGTTCAATTTAGGTAATTTTGAAAATATTTTGGATCCATTATTTTGGACCAAATTCGGTCCAATTTAGATTCAAAAATGGGCCCAATTCCTCTCTGACCCGACCCATTTATATAATTAAACTCCTCCTTCAGCTTACAATAAGGATACATATATATATTTCCTTCATGTGGCTTGCACGCGCTAGAAAGAACCCAAAATCCCCACACGTGCTTTCTCCTTCTCAACAATTTCCATCCAACTCCAGCCATCAACCAAAGCAACCCCTTCATTTCGCCCCAACGTTCATTTTCCCATCAGATCTTCCGTCAACAGTGAGCTAGCTAAATATAGAAGCCCGTGGAAGCTTCTCAAACGTTAACCTTGGATTTTTTCTTTCAATGTTTTGCTTTTTTCTTTCAAATCCATACGAAATAGTACATTCGTGATTATTTCTTATTGGCTGTGTAATTTTGATTCCGAATCTTCAAATTTGCCCCATAAA
This sequence comes from Withania somnifera, assembly GCA_039654485.1. Taxonomy (NCBI): domain Eukaryota; kingdom Viridiplantae; phylum Streptophyta; class Magnoliopsida; order Solanales; family Solanaceae; genus Withania; species Withania somnifera. Next base: position 14,076 of record JBDJHY010744766.1, on the reverse strand, counting down.
TTTTGATGCCTTAATTCCTTCTATATATATTCTTATTTTCCTTTTACTTTTTTGGTGTGGATAGAAGCCAATAGAATTAAAAAAAAGCAGCCGGTGGGGGCTAAAAACTAGCTAATAGCAGTAGTAAGTATAGAATAGTAGCTAATAGTAGAAAAATAGGTTTCAGGTAGTAGAATGAAGGCGGCTAAAATTAATTTAAGGTTCAACCTTTTAGTTTTCTTTTTTGGAGCTGAAGTTGTAGGTTCTTAAAAAGAAATCTCATCTAGATGTAAAATTAGAGTCAGTGACATTTCTTTAAAGGGCCTTTCCTTGTGCCTAACGGGGAATTAAAGGTCTGAGGGGTTTTCAGTTCATTTAATTTTGAAAAGCCGTGTTTATCATCCTCATCTCCTAGTCCCTAGTTTTCTACCCTGAAAAAGGTGAGAATCCTTCATTTTAGTTCATTCTTTTTAAGTACTATCTATTTGTTGTGAAAACAGATGATTCTACACTGTTTCATTCATTTGTAGGGTTGAAATGATTTTTTGTGGTGTGCTATGATGGGACATTGGGCATGTATCTGCCCTTTAAATGTTTTTCCTTACCTTATTTACAAATTAAGCAAGCATATACTGTCTAGTCTCTGATTTAGTTTGTTGTTTCCTTCATGCCTTAGAAATATCTAACCTACTGGTGAAATGCATTATCAAAGGTTATTAAAGAATCATTTGTAATAGTAGAAGTATGCATGATTTACATGATTCAGTGCACCTCATTTGTGATTTAAGCCTGTGGTAATTAGTTCTCGTAAATGATTTTAAGCCTGGTTAGATGTATAACTGCCCCATTTATCTAGAACAAGTATGAAAAACATTGGATGTATATTATGATGGAGTAATATGGTCCTGTGAAGTAGTATGATAGAGAAGACTTGTTTTGTGCAAAGGTTAATGCAAATATAGGGCTTTGTGAAGCTATTTATCATTGTTAGAATTCATCTACTGCAATGTAATCTAAGTTCTTTCTTGAAAAATATGATCCTACTTGATTAAGATTTATTCATGTGAGGTTTAAGTTCCAACTAGAATGATTATAATGTTTCTTTTAACTATTAGCATATTAGTCTTGTTGGATGCCTTGTACTTGTCTAGTTAACCTTACTGATTAGTAAAATTAAACCACCCTCCTTTCCTCTTCTTCTCAAATGTATACTTGTCTAGAAGGTTGTAAGAATAACATTTGATGTGTACCAAGTTAAGTTGGAATTTAGATGTGTTTTAAACGTTAGCCTCTAAAGTGTTGAACCTTGCATTGTTTGTTTGCTTATGGCATCAGTAGAAGTCTATAATTGGATGCAGTTTATTAAACTATGCTAGTTTTGCTTTAATTAATGAATTTGACGTATATCCAAAATAGGAGGAATTCGAGTCAAACATAGACATACTTTTTATGGATCCGATTAATAAATGGCTGATTTGATGTTCAAATAGGATAGCTCGTAATGGTATGAACTTGTGAGTTTTGAAAGGTCTATAGAAACATGTTAAAAAGTGGATTTTTAGAGTTCTGTTGGACCAGTAACCTGATTTGTCTGACTCTTGTCTATGTGAAATGATTTTCAAGTCCAACCTCTTATGAAACCCTTCTAAAATATGTTAAGTGATCTGCTGGAGATAGATCTAACTCCGGCCTATTCGTTGGTTTCATAGCATGTCCTATATGCATGAATCTTTTCTTTTTGCGTGTATTTATCTCTGTGGACTGTTTCACTGGTTGGATATCAGAAGTGCTTTCTGATGGTAAACAACCTTCCTTGTATGCTGATATGTAGCCAAATGTTTAAGAATCCTCAAAGCTAACCAAGGCTAAAAATAGGCCCATTTCAAGTTCAGCCATCTTTTCTTCCATGTTATTAAAGAAGTAGTTTCTACTTAAGTGCCATGAGTGAACCTGCTTTAATTTTATTTCTAATATATTTATTCTTCTTAACTTCATTGGAAATTCCCGATTCTCTCCTAATTACTGCATGCTTCTTGGTACACCATCTATTGGTTGTTTGGAAATTTGTTTTTTAGCCTAGGTCCTCTGTGTTTGGCTTCTCTCTTCATGCTGAATGATTAAATTTGAACCCTTGCAGTGTTGTGTATTGTAGGACTGATGCAATAGTTTATTGTTTGTAAAAACCATTTGGTATATGTGTTTTGAAAAAGTCTCACAATTCTCTCAACATGATCTATATGTGGGCGCAAAGGTCTATTTGTGCTTTCTTTAAATAATTGGTTGCTACATGCTTAATAATATACGCTGAAATTGTAGGTATCTATGTTCATTGTGAGATTAATTAGAAGTTTAAACATATGACTTTTTTTTTAGCTTGTCTTAATTATGTTTGTGCCTGTGAACACGTCTCTAATGTCTAAAACGAGGTTTGTTCTTAAATTTTGACATGACTATTATTTTATGATTTACTCCTGCTTGAATCTTTACCAGGTGCAGTCAGTTTTCTTTTTGAAAGTGTGTTTAATCCTTTCTCTGAGTCAAATTTGCTAGCTATGAATTATGCATATCTACCAAACTACCTCGAAATATATGCCACCTTTTCTTGATTAGAGTATTATCCCCTGTTGTTTTGTTAAGTTTTATGCATCAGTTTACTATCTAAGATAAACATGAACAGGTTTATGTGGTAGTTTAATCTGTCTAGAGTTAGTCTCAAAAGGTTTACCTTGCGTAAGTTGGCTCAATCATCTTAATAATGAGATGGTAAACTTGTGAATTATTTGTTTTTATATTGTGAAAATATTTGACTATTTATGGTTTTACTAAGTAGTGATTCAAAAGTTTTCAAGCCTATTGGAACTAGTTCGAAAATATGTTTTGGTGACTATTGCATGTGTGTACATGGAATAGATTTTAATTACCCTAAAGTTTATTTTTAAATTTTCTGAGTATTCTAACTGTTTTTCCATCCCTGTAGTCGCGTTATATCAAACTAAGTGTGTTCCATGGTTGGTTCAGGTGCGAGATGTTATTTGAGGTAAAAGTTTTTGAATTTCAGTTTTGGAGCTTTTAAGTACAAATGAGGAACTATGGGGATCAGATATAGTACTGGCCTCGTATCGGAAATCTATTAGTTCCATCAGCTCCGGAATGTTGATTTTGGTCTAGTTAGACTATCAGTTACTATTTTAGACCATTCGTGGTGAATTTGAGCGTCTAGACGGGCTAAAGTTGAAGTTTTAAGTGAATTGGTTGGCTTTGGTCAACATTTGGTATTAGATTGCTCGGATTGAAAATCTATTGGTATTGGTTCCATTAGATTCAGGAGGTTGAATTTGTAAATTTCACGTGAACTCTTCTCATTTTTCATGCAAACCACGAACTAAAATCCTATTTTTGGCAAAGTTGATCAAGAATTTCAAGGCTAATCAATTGGGTAAGTTTCCTCAATCTATTTTAATCAAATCTAAGCTACTTCAATATGATTTTACATAGAGATTTCATAATTTTGAACCCCAAATGGTGGAAAATTGTTGAACTCAAAACTTGAAATTTTTGCTATGAAATAGAATGAGTTTTCAATGAAACTTGATATTTAGCATCCCATAGTGATGAGTAAAATTATTTTACGATCAAGTTTCGATCTTTACCCTGTGGTCTCGGGGTTGTTTTTAGCATATGCCTTGATTATGTGGTTTTAGGTGTTGATTGGTGTTTATTTTATTGTAATTCTTCCTTGTGTCAATGGATTGTGCTTGGTTGGAGGCTATTCGCAAAGGGAAAACACATGAGTACCTTGGTCTTCGAAACTAAGACAAGTTGAGGTTTTATGGTTATCTATAAATTGTTTACAATTGCTTGTTAATTGTCCAATTATTTTTTAATTGACTTATTGACTTGGGATGATATGGGTGCTTTGGGAAAACTAGTTTTATCTGTTATGTTGATCTTGAAATGAATAAGTGGGGAAAATGAACATAATTTATGTATTATTGAACCATGATCTTACTTGATGAATTGTTGAACCATGAACTTACTTAATGAATTGTTGAACCATGATCTTACCTGATGAATTTGTTGAATCATGAGTTGAATTGTAAATTGTTTCTTCAAACATGTTGTAAATGAAGACTTGTATAAGATTTGAGGTTTAGTTATATATTTGTTGATGCAAATGTTCATGATAAATAAATGACAACTTTGATATTGAAAATATTGATGATTGGGAGGCTAAATTAGAATAAAAGGGATATTCTTAATAGATATTGCCCAAGGGGGATTTGTGTATTTAAATTGAAACTTCATCTTGTGATACTTTCTATGGTTGGATTGTAATGAATATTCATTGATTAAACTTGATTATGAATCTCGAATTATGTATCGATGGTATAATCGTATTTAGTGATATTGATTTGGTTGGCCATAGAGCCTCGATGGAGATTATGGTAGAGAAACAGCCGAGATCTTTTCCGAGTGTCTACATGTAATGACCCGTTTGGTCATTTACATGACTTTTAGTTTTGTCAGTATTTAGAGTTTTCTGTTAGCTTCCCTAAGTCATTTATGACTTGCTGGGATCGTTAGTTTGGTTTCTTGTCAGTTCTATAGCCTGTTATCTTAGTTCTCCTGTTTTGAAGGTTTAACTTTGAAATAGTAGAACTCGAGAGTAAATTATTAGTAAATGCGCTTGAAATCATATTCAGACAGTTCTATTAGCTCCAGAATGCTAGGGTGTTTGAGCTTGTCCCAGGGGGTTTGTTTTGAGTTTGAGCTGTTTTGTGGAAATTAGTTCAGCCAAGTTATTTTTTGAGCTTGGGTGGGCTTTTCGGGGTCGAAGCATTGGGTCGGTATTCTGATGCTTTCATCAGCTTCGGAATGGTGATGTTGAGCTAGTTGTACCTTTGGTGATCTTCACGAGGTGTCCAGTCTTGTTTTGACGGTGTTTGTGAAAAGATAGAAAATTGGCTCTTTTTGGTTAGTTTGGGCTGGGGACACTTTTTGCTCAAAAGGACCTCTGATTTTTGTTTTTTGATTCCGTTGAGTACGAAATGTATTTTTCATGCAAGATGCATATTTGGTTTGTCAAAATCGAACTCTATTTTGTTTCTGAGCCCCTTGTTGAAGTTTAGGAAAAATTGCTATTTTGCTGGTGCAGTTGCAAATTGGTTTATCGGTCCTTTTATCGATAAGTCGGTGACTGATAAATTAATCAGGGTTTCATTAAATCGGTAGGCGTCGATTAATCGATAAATGGGGATCCTGCTGGGGGTGTCCTAATTTAGGAGGGTATCAAGTAGTCAGTGTTTTTGACTAATAATTGGTCTCCTGCTGTCCTTTCAAAAGAGGGAGAGTACGACTTATCGATACTTTTGACCATAAATTGATCGACGCTGTCTCTTTAAAGATTTTTTTCCAGATCTTAAATCCATTTCCCCGTTTTGGTGTTCTTTATTTTCTCTCTTCTCCATGGATTTTCTCAAAAATATTCAAGAGGGGGTTGTGGTTCTTGTTGGTAGAGTGCCGGGGGTTGATTCCTAATGTCTCAGTTCTGTTTTGGTTAAGTTTTCTTCGACCTTGGGAGTTCCTTTGAAGCTGTAATTGTGAATTTTACTTTTAGTCTAAATTATGGTAAAAATTCGTGTTTCTAGCTGGGTTTTTGTGTAGGTTGATCTAAGTGGGATATTGTGAGCCTTGTCCCTCACTTTTTGGTTATGTTTTCATTCGATTCTCATCGCAATCAAGCTTGCATGTTTTTTTTCCTATTTATACAAAAAGTTTCTTGGCCAATTGAGGACCCTCCGGGGGTCCAATTGAGCTCAAATTCGAGTCGCAAGTTCTTTGAGGTTAGGCCTTCGTAATTTTCCAAGACACGGCACCCACGAGCCTGTTTTTAGGCTTGTTTGTTGGTCGTGATTTCACTTGGCAATATGGGTGTTATTCTTCATGTTTTGATCCCTAGATATGTAATTGATAGTTACGGGCGGAGTCAAGTGTGTTTGAAGCTTCGGGCCAGTGTTGCAAACTTTTTGAGGATTCTTACCGGTACTTAGGTAGGCTAGGTTTACTTTTTTTTTACACTGGGTTGTTGTAGAATACTTGTGTGGTATGACTAATCGTGTGGGATGGTTGTTAGGTTTAAAGCCTTGATTTAATAATTTATCTCATGTTTACTTGCTTTTGGGGTCCCATAAAGAGACGTACAGGGTGTTGGGCTAGTGACCGAGTTGAGTTCCTACTTGGTGGCCTCAGGCCGATCCTAGTGTATTGTTTGTATCTTTGTCATATTGTTGTGTCGTGATCATGCATTTTAGATATTAAGCACTAGTAATTTAAGCACGGACGTGACCTAAGGCTATGGTAAAAAGTATTGATAGGTTTAACTAAACCTAGAAGGTTTTCTGCTTAATTAACTGAAAAAGGTGTTTTCTTACTTATATTTATACTTATGTCATGGCCACCTAGTGGTATGATGCTATTTTCATAATATAATTGGAATAAAACTTTGACTTGGGACATGTTAAAATTGAGGCGCGAAACTCTTGGGCGGGGCCCATACTGTTGATATTGGATGTGGACCTCCTGAGCGGAGCCCATATTATTGATATTGAGCTGCGGACCTCCTGGTTGGGGTCGACCTCCTTGTATAAGATGGCTATGTTCTGATTTACATTTCAGCACTCTTGTGCATTCATTTTACACTGTGTTGTTTGTACTTGCTGGGCTTAAGGGGGAAGTTACAGTGAGTTCTTATTTTACTGTTTGTGCCTACTGGTGAGATGGGGTGTCAAGTAGGTTTTTGTGTACTTTTAATTTTTATACTCGGTGGTCTTGTGGGGGGGGCATTTTGGTTATTATTTGTTCCTTACTTATTTATATTCATGCTTTATTATTTGTAGTTGCCCTTGATTGTCTTTTTGATGTGAGTATACTCAGCAGGAATCTAGGTATATTTCGTCTAGTTCGTTTTAGTTCGACGTGATAGTTGGATATTACTGTGCGAGAGCCGTTCTTAGGCTTACTTATTTAGGTCCTATACTTTCTTCTATTATTAGTAGTTAACATCTGTACTTGTTATCTATCCTGTTAGTAGAGTTAGTTTTATATAGTTTATTTTCTTGCATTGACCTATTTTACTTTCCTCGCTATTTTTTTACTTGCATTTTATTTTAGTCTGGTCAACCTATGATGCCTAGTGGGGACCCATGTTTGGTACTCATGATGTACTTCTGTATCGTTTTCATAGTGTAGAATACCGATTGAGGTTGTCGGAGATGATGTGATCGTGCTGGGTAGATTGCTGATCTGCAGGGACTACAATGAGCTTTGACGTTCAAGCTGATCGTAGCTTCCATGCTATTTTAGCCTATTTTATTTTGTCCATGGAAGGAATTATGTAGTACCATTCCATAGGATCTTTTACTTATATATATTTCTCTTTTGGATACTCTGTTAGTAGCTCTGTATGCTGTTGACACCAGGTTTTGGGATTTAGGCTGTTTATTTCTGCCTTCTGTTGTTAGCTATTCCAATTACATTATTATTGTTTTTGGTTTTTGTGAGCGTTTATGTCCCATTGCTAGTAGCTCTAGAAAATAGGGATAGATTTGTATACGGGAGGGTTGTACACGTCATCATGGCCTAAAATTTGGGACATGGCACTGCATTTTGATTATAGCATTATATTAATGGAAAGGAAAGATGAGACCCTGATCGGGTGCTTATGTTATTGGAAAGACATGGCCAAGACCCTTATCGAGTGTCTATTAGTTGAAAAGTATAGTTGAGATCGTGACTGGATACCTAAATTAAATAACTGATATTGGACAGTTTCAATGAATTGAAAGATACTACCTGTTATAATTTGTCTTGGGCTTGAGATCCTTGTTGATGGCTTTAGTTGACGGATTTGTACTTTCCTGATACTTTATTCCTATTAAATGATATTGAGTTGACTCATTTATCATATATGTTGTTTCTGTATAAACTGTTGTTGGGATACTGTATATAACTGTTTGCAGGTTGTAGTATTGTTGGAGGATTAGTTGGGGAATTAGAAGGTTTTGGTTCCTTTTTATAGTTATCCAGCCGATGACGCTGTTGAGTACATTGTTTTATACTCATTCCTTACTTTTTCTGCACTTTTATGAAGGTATTGATTCCTTATTGTCTTTATTTGATGATGTTTCTACTTTATAAAGACTCAGTGTTAGACCTTTGAATTTGATTGTAATCCTTATTAGAGGCTTGTAAAACAGTGGTTACCTAGTTTTGGGATTTATGAGAAAAGATTTATGTATTAATTCCTTTACTTGTTTATTTATTTGTATGCATTTAATTGATCTTCGTTCCTTGTATTTGTGAGGCTGATCTACCAGGTGGGAAGGTAGGTGCCATCACGTCTGATTTTAGGGTGTGACATAAATAGTTACTCTTCACCTAGTAATTAAGCTTGATCTCTAATATGTATTGAACATAACAACTAAATTGTAGGAGATTTACCTGCCTTGACTTTTCCTTCATGTATGTATACTGAATAAGGATGATTCCTGCTTAGGTGATATATTGTGAAATCAAGAGTAATAAATTGAATTCTGCATTCCTATTTGAGTGTATTGCATCTTGATGTATCAAGATACCTAAGGAGTGAATTTTGTATGTGTGTAAACATGATTGTTAACCCTTTGGCATTTATTTGAAGTAATCCAGTAGGTAAAATGTTATCCAGGTCAAGTTGAGTTGTCTTTTCT
>JBDJHY010744546.1:0-15563 GCA_039654485.1 Withania somnifera | reverse complement strand
ACCGAGTACGGCTTGATAATGTTATCGATATGAGACTTTTTTTGCTACACTATGAAACCCTTAAGGATCTGAGATTTGGGATGTGAGGTTATGATAATGTTAGAGATTACACGTGGTGACATACCTCTATGGACCTTGCCTCTGGGCTTCGGCGATATGGAGGGGGAAAAAGGAAAGATATACTAAGAATATTTAGGGTAGCCTTCCATGGGTTCTTCCTGATGGGCCTACGGGTATCGGAGGGGATGCATACAAAGGACTGGTTTCTTCATGTGATTGTATTTACTCTTCTACACTTGTCTTCTTCAGTATACCCTAACTGAGATATAAGGCCTACGGGGGCATATTTTTTTTATGTACGCTGCGCTTCTTTTAGAAGGACTTGACAACGTTTATATACATTACTTTAGTACTATTATTTCTGCTTTATTTTTTCTTATTGATTATCGATACTTCATGTTATATGGGATATTGTGTGTTATATTATTGTTCATTAATTTATCCTTACTTGAGGTTACCGATATACCATCCATGTTCTGCTCCTGTCTTCTTTGACTCCTGATTTTTGTTATTATTATTCACATATACTATTGCACGAAGTTCCACTACATTTTTTCTTTCATTGCCTGAAGTCCTAATATGTGATTAGCTAGCGATATATGTTCTATTTGTTACTTGATTTCTATCTTACTAGCTAACTTCCATGATGTACTATTTGATTCTGTGACCTTATTTTTTGTCTTTCGTTATTTACTGCTTTTATTATTGTTATGTGCCTAGTGGGCCCTCAAAACCTACTAGGTATGGGTTGCTTCGGCAGCTTGTACGCATACTACACTTGCACCTGTACATATTTGAGTACAGGATCCTTACCTTAATTACAGATCACTGTTCGTGCAAACTCCATTAATTTTCAGAGATTTAGGGTGAGCTTGGCGTCCAACTTTCCTTCTTCTCTTTAGTATTGATTTGATTTTGATCTCCATGTACTTTTGGAGATACAGTTGTATTAGACATCTTGATTTCCTATTTTGTACTTAGTGATTCGTATAACACTGATACCGTATTTTAGGCATGCATTTATTTTTGATTCGTTATACTTCTACTTTATTCATTCATAGAATTTTATTACACTTGTGCCTTCTACATTAAATATAGTAGCCCTCCACTTCAGCTTCAGACTATAGGGTTGGCTCTCCTACTGGTGGTATAGTAGGTTCGCTCATGATCCGAGAAATCGAGTTATGATAAATTGGTATCAGATACTAGGTTCATTGGTGTTAGCGTGCAGAATAAATGTCTAGTAGAATCTTACAGATTGGATGGTGGAATTTAAGAAATAAATTCTCCTCCATGATTCCGCTTTGTGGTCTTCTTCCTTTGATGTTTCCCCAAAAACTTATTCGTTTACATTTATTCTTCCACAGATGGTGCATCCGAAGTCTTCAGCAAGCAAGGGCCAGCATTCCATACCAGTATCTAGGACTCCTATAAGTGGCTAAACCAAGAATGAGATAGAAGTAAAGGACATGTTAGGGTCATCACAACTGCTAGAGCTCAGGATGTGAGCAAAAGGTCAGTTTCGGCCACAGACCAGCGACCTTCGGACATTTTGTTATAGCATTTAGTGAACTTGGCATCATCTTCGACACTAATTAGATTTTCATCCATGCAGTTCTGTAGAGATTAGTGCTTGAGATTTCGGGCATATTCAGTAGAGGAGAACAAGTGGAAGTACCTCCCAGTATGGTTAATGGTCGGCTGGGGCAGAGGGAGTTTAGGCGCCTGCAGTAGGGAACGATGCCCGTCGCTGAGTATGAGGTTTATTTTTATGAGATGGTTAGGCCTACGACTATATTTTTCCCTACCAAGTGATACAGAACACAGGATTTGCAGATGGTCTAATTTTACCTCTTCGACTAGCGGTGGAGCCCTTGATAATGGTAGGCCATTCTTTTGCTCAAGTGTTGGCCCACGTGAAGTTTATGGAATAATTGTGCTAAGAGGCCTATGGAATGAGTGATCAAGGTATTGGATCTTCCAGCCATGGTGGCCAGACGAGTGCTAGTCGTAGTTCTCACAAGAGTAATATCAAGGGAGTGTTTTGAGTACGGCATCGTGGGTTATTATGCCAGATCTTGTCCCCAGTGGGATAGTTTTCAGCCTGCTTCGCATCTTGTTTAGTCAGATGGTGTTAGTGATACATTGTCAGGGGATTCGACTCAGCTAGTGTGGTTTATAGCTTAGACTTTATCACTATAATTCAATTGGCATCATCGATAATTCAGACCAGACCATAGGTATCAGTTAAGGTTCAGGCAGATGTTAAGGTTAAGAGTTCCAAGTAGATTATAGGTAGTATTCCTCCTGTGACTCCAGGTTGGGATAACCATGTTATTAGGCCAAGAGTCTTTCATCGACTTAAGCAATTAGGGTTGTGCTTTAAATATTCCAGTTCTATCTATTATTCTAGGGACTACTCTATGAATTGAGGTGTTATAATTGTTGAGTAGTAGGTCACCGTGGTAGAGAGTGTCCCCAGCGAGGGGTGATTTAGTCTTCCATTTAGGGTGCATGTAAGTGTTTCCATTAGTTAGAGGTGTTCATCATGGAGGGAAGGATGCCCTAAGTAATGCTCAGCATGGTGATACAGGTGGTTTGGGTCGGTATTTTGTTAATAGTGGATAGACTATGCTTGTTGTTTTCTTGACTGCAGCAAAGGCAGAGGAGTCGATCTCAGGTTTGATTTTACATTGTTGTTACACAGTCTGGCTATTATTCGATCAATTTTGGTGACCCTTTGATCTTAGTAATTTTTTAAGCCTTAGTGATTCTTGTTGCCTATTTTCTTATTTTATTTTAATATTGGCTAATACGCTATGGATTGATAGCTATTTCTTATTGATTAATAGCTGAATTATTTTAGTAGTGAATTTCGGTGCTAGACCTGTTAGGTAGCTAACTAAAAGGCTTGAGCTTTGTTATAGCATGTTGATGATAGGCCTGATTTGCTTCATTAGCGAGGTTCATTGATAGATGAACTATTTTGTAGATAGTAGTATTGTATTTCCATGGGTAGGTTACCATTGTTCTCTATACAGTTCTCGGCACTCACACAAAATCACGGTCTTGGCCATCCATGTTAGATTTTTTTGCTACATGGATAAGTTTTTGGTAGCCACCGAGAGTCGTGTTCTTGTACTCCCTATGACACTAGACATAGCTTATAATCATTTTGTATGTTAGAATTATTGTTTCTAGTCGCTTAGTATCTGTGTTGTATTGTAGTGGTTGCTTTAATTAACCCACCTGAGAATGAGTTGTTCTCGATTGTTGATTTTGAGCTGCATCTCGATTATTTTCCTATATTTTTTTTATAACTATCTCGGTTCCAGTAGATTTTCCTTTGTTTGGAGATTTTTGATGAATAATGTGTCATTGTGTTCTTCTTGTAGATGGGTTTCTTCCTTAGTAGGGGATGGAGAGAGTGGTTCCCGAGTTAGATTGTTTAGTTATATAGAGGTTTTGTGATAGATTTTATATTAAACTCAATTGGTGTAAGTTTGTAGAGTGTTTTCAACTTGGTGGGTTTATAGATGAGAGTCTGTGGTACGTACCGAATCAGGAGGTGTTGTTATGATCATACTAGTATGGTTGTATAGTCCCGTAATAGTGTGATGTTTGTGGCTGATTCTAGTATTTGCAGGTAACTTGGGTTGCCTTGTGATTGAAGGCATTGTTATATTGTGGTGCTGGTGTTTCATCTCTGGAAACATTTAGATAAGGAGTTCTTCTGCTTAATATATCAGCATTTGCTTATCCTTGGTAAGTTTTCCTCGTGGAAAGCTGGTTTTGCACTATATGCCTGATGTCATTACATTGATTAGTAAGGGTTCGTGCTAGGTTTAGTGGTAGCCAGTTTTGTTAGATTCTCTAAGGTAAATTGAGTCAGGTATGGATATAAGTGAGCCAGGGATTATTTATGTTTTGATGCAGTATGTTCGATACTTTTATTGGTGCAAACCGACCGTGCTTAATTTATAAGTTAGCCAAGTGTGGGTTAGAAGGAAGGTTTTGGTGTATTGTGCTTCTGGGTGGCCGTGTGCGAGGTGTTTAGTTTGGTGTTCGTAGAAGTTGGTTTTCGTTGATTGTTGATGATTGCATTTTCCTTGAGTTGGAATGTCGTTGTAGTTTTTTGACAGTCAGGATTAGTGAGATGATTCTTTGGGTTAAGTAAGATTGTATTGCAAGATGTTCATATGACGTCTCAAGGGGGGTTCGTGCGTTGTGTTAGAACTCTGGATGTGGTTGAGATTAAGTGAAACATTTTCTGGGGATTGTTAGCCTTGGCTGTATGTGTGTTCAACGTAGTCTAGAAAGGTAGGTAGTGTTTGAGTTTGTTGAGTTGTGATGGGAATTATTTCTAGATAATGGATTGTGGAGTTTCTGTCTAAGTATCTAGTATGCCGGAGTCACGATTGGTTTGTAGGTTCATAGATTTGATTTTTAAGATTTGATGCGACAAGTATTTAATGTTGAGTATCGCGCGGGATCGCTTATTGTAAACTCTACCCCGTTGTGTGTTCAATTCAGGTTTAGCCATGGTTCAGCGAACTATTATTGCTCGTTGAGACTTGGTAGAGTAGTTTTCATGGTGGGAGTTGTTACTTATTTATGGTGAGTGCTAGTAGTTATAGTTTCGTTGCTTCGAAGGTGATCGACTATAATTTTTTTGTAGAATTATAATTTTATGTTCTATCTCTTGTGAGAATTGGTTCTGTGGTACTTGGTCAGTTATCATGCTATCATGGAGAGTTGGAGTCTTACTAGGTATCGCAGCATAGTGGGTGTTGTGTAGGTATTCAGTATGTGTAACTTAAGTTGGTCTATGGGAGGGTAGATCTTCGATAGTATCACTTAGAGGTGTTGTAGCTATGCTAATTATTGGGGTTGGTGAGAAGTTAGGGAGATAGTTTGTACTCGAGAACTCATAAAGTGGGTCTGTTCTTCAGCCTACATGTGGAAGTCCTCTTAGCTTTGTCTCCCCGCAGTGTGGCGGTGTGTTGTTGGTTAACATTAGGGTGTTCGACAGAATAGTGATTGATTTCGGCTTTAGTTTTAGTCTTGAGATAGCTTGTTATCCTTTTAGGGAATTTTTGGTTGAAAGTATTGGTACTTGATCTTCAGTAGGATTGTGGTTAACTGGTATGAGTGGTTTACGGCTGGTGGAATTGTAGTGGATGCATATGCTGAGTTTTTTCTCCTTGGTTGGAGTCTCTCTTCATGTATCTCTGCTCTGTTTTGACTTTCGGGGATGAAAACCATTTTAGTAATGGATGTTGTAATGATCTTCATGCTCATTTATGAGAAATATGTGATGCTTTACATTCTAGAGTGTTTCAGTAGTTGCCCTAAGTCATTCATAACTTGTTGGGACTGGTAGTTCGATTCCCTGATGGCTCGATTGAGAAATATCTCAAATTGCCTATTTTACAGCCCAAAAATAAGTACTCATTGATCAAAGTCACATTTCCTTCAAGATGAGCTTGGAATTAAATTTCGGCAGTTCCGTTAGCTCTGGAATGCCAAAAAAAGTCAATATTGACCATAAATTTGTGTTTCGAAATTTTCATTTGCAATTTATGACAATTTATGGATTTTAGTTAAGTTGAAGGCCTAATTTGGAGTTTGGGTGGTATTTTGATGTTCGGAGTGTCGGATAGGAATTCTGACGCTTCCATCAGCTCTGAAATGGTAAATTTAGGCTAGTTTGACATCCCAAAATGTTCGTGCTCAATTTGAGTTGTTATGTGGAAAGTTGGAAATTTTTTAGTTATGGCTAAGTCTTGTTAGGGGGTTATTTTCACTCAAATGACCTCCGATATCCATATCATCGATTCCGTTGAGTTTAAAATGTGTTTTTCGCATAAAATACATATTTGATTTTTCAAAATTGAACTCCATTTGATTTCCGAAACCCCAGTTGAAATTCAAAAAAGTTGTTGTTTTGCTGGTGCAACCTTGACCGATAAATTGGACACTCTACCTAAAAATTAGCTGGACTGATTAATCAGATCAATTGAGAGATAAATCGGTGCCTGCCAGTGTCAGGGGTGCTGATTTATTGGTACTTTTGGATCGATAAATCGATACCTAATGGTAGTTTTCTTTAGTTTTCACCCGTTTTGGGTATTATTTCTCTATCTTTTTCCCTCGTTTTTTCTTTAAAAATTGTGCGAATTGTCTTGTAAACTTCCCCAAAATTCACAGAAAGTTCCTTGAAGATTTTGTACATCATCCCCACCATCGGTAAGTGATTTCATCCATTAAGTTTCATTAAAGTTAGTGGTAAACCTCCATTACTTCCCTAGTCATGATTTATTCATTCCTTCAATTATATTTGAAGTTATGTGGTAATCCCTTGCTCAATAAGGTTATTATTCATTGTAGTAATGTTTTCTTGTCCGAATTTAACGTATAAATTCATAAAGGTCGATTCTTTATCCTTTTTCATATTCAATCTTCTCCAGGCTGTTCAAGGGCCTTTCCTTACTCGAATTCTGCTTAATTTTGGACCACGGATTCCTAGTAATGTTGGGAACCCTGAGACGTCATTTATTTTTAGTTCTGATGAGCGCGTTCTGCAGACTCAATTTAGGACAGATTTTAGACCAAATCTGGAACTTAGCATAAATTATACTGTTAGACTCGTATTGACATATGGAACACTTTTACACAAGTTTCAGAGCATTTGGAGATCGTTTGGTATCAGTCGGAGTAATATTTCAAGTTTGCAGCGCTTTATCGTCGGACGACAGGTATACTCCGTGGGGCTATCTCTGGTCTTATAGATTTAATAATTGTGCTAAATAACATCCATGTGTCCGTTCTTTCATCCGTTTCCTTGTTGATATATATATTGGCATCCGGATTTATATGGTGCCTACTGTGACTTAGGAGTTGGCTAGAGATACTTGTGCAGGGCATATACAGTTGTTATTATATGATCATATATATATACTTGCTGATATGTTGTGCATTTATTACATTTACGCATTCCGTATTCGATACAGTAGTCCTCTGCTTTGGTTTTGGACTACAGGGTTAGTTCTCCTACTGGTGGTCTAGTAGGTGCCCTCATGATCAAAGAAATTGAATCGTGACCCCTAGCCGAATCCTAAACAATATAAATAAGTGACAATATTCAAAATCAAATTATTCTTTTCTAAAACTAACCCTTCATGATCCAATTCACTCGATCAGTTGAAAAATAATCACACATACGGATTTTATCCCGTTCAATAATCTTTGAGTTACTCCACCATTTACATGCTAAATCCACATGGCAATAACATACATCCATGACTAAGAATATTAAACTTTAAGATGCAGTAACATGCTCATTAAGAATAGAACTTCAATCAAGCATTAAAATCCATAATTCAAAGTATCGAAACAAATCACCAAACACCAACTCAAACATTTAATGAAAACGATTAAAAACGAACATTAATGAAATTTCAGCTCGATAAATAGCCATAGCAGTAAAAGAGATGAGATAAATGGAACTCAAATGGTGATTTTATTTGGATCAGATGACGTTGATTTATTGAATACGGAAGTTCATGGACCAAAGAAACTCGAATAGATCCTCAGTATAGGCCGACCAGATGATTTAAATGGAAACTTGAGCGAGGCTTTTGCCGAAAAAGTTAAAATAATAAGAATGGAGATCTCCAACAACTATGATGTTTTTTGAGGTGAAAATAGGGTGGAGCTTTAAATTTAAATCAGAAAACAGAGAAAAGTGAGGTTGGTGGATTGGAATTTTTTTTTGTGTGTGTGTAAAATGGTGTCAAGGATGAACGAGTTTTCTTTTTCTTGGTTAGAGGAAAAAATGTTTTTTGTTTCCCTAGGTTCCAAATCGTGAGGGAGTATAAGGTATGTGTTTGGTATGAGGTGAGAGTTCAAAATCAAAATGAAGTGTTGGTGAAAAATAGTTTGTACGTTGTGTCAAATTGGTGTTACGCTACTAGAAAATATTTGAAGGTTTTTTGATGGGTTCATGGAATAATGTAGGTCATATTGTTTGTGGAATATTGGGGCGGTGCTACCGTAAGGTGCTGGTCGAGGGAATTGCAGGTTAGCACAGTGGGGTTCCAGAATGGAATGTTTATGGGAGAGAAATTGGGTTCTTGAAGGGAGTTTTTCGAGAGAGAAAAAATGAATCCTTTTCATTTCTTCTGTCTCAGTTTCTCAAGTTCTTGGTTGAATTAGACACATATGACTTAATTTAAATTAATAAGTATTAATTAAGTGATTAAACCAACATTCTAACTATGATTCAGATCTTTTAGTAACAATGTTTCCCATCCTTTTAAATAATTTTTAAGTTATACTATTGACACTTTTTTCCTTATCATTGATAAATATCTTTTATAATGAATTTCAAGCCTTTTTCCCCGTTTCAAAATATTAATCAAATACATAAAAGATAGTCCATAACTAATCTCATTCAACTCAACTGTTAGAAATACATGTATTAAACTCTGAATACTGTAAAACAACTGAACTCCTAACAAAAATCAACTAAGACTACACAATCTTCACTCCCTAAATTCTCTCAAGAAGAACAAACTCTTCTTGTTACAAACCTCACCACACAACATACAAGTAAATTCCACAACTCACTTCTTAAGCTCTCTATTTTTTTTCACCTCTCCAAAAAACAACTTCAATACTTTCAAGTACCAAAAATAAATACTGTATCATTCTCACAAGGTCCAACACAAATCTCTTTCCATTAACATCAACTGCAGTTGATGTGAATTAATTCTTACCATAATTCACCAAGTACCAAGTACTTATCATAACTCAACACGTGTTAAGCAGCACTTATCATAGATCATCAAGTACCAGTTTGTCAATCATCAAAACTATAGTAGGAAAGTATGTATTGACGAATTCTCATTTTTTGATGATCAAAAACATCACCAACTTTCGTCCAAGCACAAGAAGATACTCTTCCCCCTTTTGGCATCATAAAAAAAAATAAAAGAAAGGCAACAAACAACAAACAACAAACATCACTTAAGAACTAGACCATATATTTAATTATATAAGAAGAAAAATCAGAATAATACCACCACTCAGGTAAAGAGAAATTCATTGTAAACATGAGAATCAGACTAAAGAGTTACAACAAACATCAGAGAGTATAGTTCGCTATGCACAATATTACAATCAATAAACCATGACCAATTACAAAAATATCCAGCCATTGTCATAAAAAAACATACAAGGAGAACCAAACAAGCAGTAGGCTTAAGCATAGGAAGGTCATGCTTAAAGGACATAGGAGGAGGTAGAGAACTGAGCAGGCTTGGGAATCATCTAAGTAAGGGTATGAATGCTGGCCAGGTGAGCCTTCTACTTGTCAAACATGTCCTTCTTAAGCTGAAGATTCTGATTATGAGAGGAATCCAGTTGTTCCTTCAAATCATTCACATCTTTCTTCAGCCACTCATTTTTATCTTGAAAAGCCTTAAGATCATTATCTTGAGTAGCATTATCCAGAACAAGTTCAGGACTAGTAGGGTAGCCCACTAGAAAATCACACTCTCTAAGAGTATTAGCATCAAACTTGTTATTTAGTTGCCCCTTTTCCACCAGACAACTTAACACCAAAGTGCTCAAAGACAACGGTCAATAGATAACCATAAGCCAGTCCATGAGATCCTATATTTAGAGACATTACTCTTTTTATGAGTCTAATCATTAGGGTAGGTAGTTTAATATTATGTTCATCCTCCAGTGCATTCATTACCCTCATATCCCTAAACTGGCATCGTGTTTTCGTCCATCTTCAGGAAGTACCACTTTGTTCACAACCTCAAACAAAAGCTTGTGAAAATGACCCATTTACCTGTTAAATAGCTTCCTATTCCCACTCCTGACCATCTCACCCGTGAATTTCCTATTTTGAACATAATCTTTATCCCTATCCCCATTATACAACAACATTCCTCATCAAGAACTTGCAGAATTTCTCTAAGTTTGACAGCATTAGCTACAATCTCCAGTCCCTTAAATTTTGAGGTGATCACCTCACTCTCTACCATACTTAAAATTGATATAAAATTCTACCAACTTCACTCTTAAACACCATGGGATCAATATGTACAAATATATATCTTTTTCCTTCTCTGCTCATGACACTCATGGGTCTACACAAATCCATGTGAATTAGCTCCATAGGTATTGATGTACTAACTATATTCTTGGATTTTAAAAGATGTCTTCACATTCTTTTCTTTATCACAAGATTGACATATAAAATTTGTAGTTATTTTCTCCTTGGGTAGACCTATCACCAGTTCCGTTGATGCCTGTTTATTCATTTGAGAGAAATTCATATGCTCTAATCTCTTGTGCCATAAGGATGACTTATTGGATATTGCACTCAAACATGGTAATATCTCTTATATTGGCTTTATGATAGTAGTTTTATACACATTCTTATCTCTTTTACCTTTAAGTATAAGCTCTCTAGTTTACAAATTTATGACCTTGCAATTTAAGGAAGTAAACTTGACTTTATTTCCTTTGTCATACATCTGAGATATACAGACAAACTTACACTTCAGCCCCTTAAGAAAATATACATTTTATACAGCTTATGAGTAATTTCTCCTTGTGACTCTAATTTTAACAATTTCTCCAGTCTTACTATTTCCAAAAGCTACACTGTCACTAAGGTGGATTTTGAGTGAGAGCAATTTTTCTTTATCTCCAGTCATATTCCTTGAGCATAAACTATCTAGGTACCAAGGCTTGCTTCTCTCTCTCATCATTTTCTGCAAGAACATCAGTAGTTAATTATGGGTACCCAGACTAGCTTGGGTCCCTTTTGTTATCAAATAGATAGACCATATTGTTAGTTTCCCAGTAAGAAAGATGATATTTTATTTTAGAATACATGAGAGGCGTTTTCTTGTTAGAAAAGTTTACATTTCTTTTAAAAACCTCTTGATGAGTGGAACAACCATTTTTATCATAACCCACTTTTCACACTTTGTGCACATGTTTAATGTTAGAGTCTTATCATGAGAGTATTTTTTGTTTCCTGGTTTAAATCCTAAAACATGCCTAGAGGTAGACTGACTTTCATTAATGTTAGATAAAGTGATAAGGACTTAATCTATTTTTATTATTTTCTAGCTCAATCTTGGCAAGGGTCGATTTTGAGTGAGCTCAATGATTCTTTCTTCTAGTTCTTGAAGACTAATAATCAACCATTTGATTTCTAGTTTTAAGTTTTCTTGAATCTTAGAAGCTTTAGTTTTAGCTTTTGAGGAAAACTTTTTCAAAGAATCTCTTAGAGAATGACTTCCCTCTTCACGAACTCCAAGATCTGTTCTTAGAGATTCGTATTCATCCATCAGTTGATCTTTTTCATAATACATTGTGTATTATGGATCAAATACAATAGAAGCTAATTACTCAAGTTTCTTTCTATAAAAGTTAGTTAAATCAGGTTTTTGATTATAGACACATACCTGAGGACCTTGTTCTTCATGGTTTGAATCTGACCCATCCATTAGTGCTAAGATGTTTTATTCAAAGGTTGTTTCCTTGAAGTCAAATTTAGTTTCACTTATTGCCATCAGTGCTAAAGTATCTACAGATGGTACCTAAATCGTAGCCAACAAAGATTAATATTGAGTCTCTTCTTCATGATATTCATCCCCTAAATCTCCTATTACTACAAGAGCTTTCTAAACAATAATGTCAGCCTCTTGTGAAGTCATCTTTCTATGTGTAGGAAGATATATTTCCTCTCTAGCCATTTACCTTTATCAACAATATTTATTTTGTGTTCCACAACCCACATGGGACAAAATTTGATGAAGTGATCGGGACGTCCACACTTGTGATATAATTGTTGCTCACAAGGGTCTCTATTATGATTCCTTCTTTGAGATTTCAGTCTTCTTTTGAGCATCTTTTTAAATTTTTAAGTCACAAATGCCAAATTTTCATCTTCAAAGACTACTTGCCTAGTTTCCTTGAGAGAGAGTATTTGTCTTTCTTTTTAGGACCCATCTCCTTTTCTTGATATTTCTTGGATTCATAGGTTGCCAGATTACAAATAAATGCATCTATTGTTAAAGTATCTAAGTCTCTTGCTTTAGTTTGGCCTCTACTTTGCTTTCCAAGGACCTAGGCCGTACACTCAACAATTGTCTAACAACTATTTCAGTTAGAGTAACTTCTCTAATAGAGTAAATCTCATTAAAAATAGCAGTAAATATTGTGTACATGTCATGAATAGTTTGTCCTTCCTATATTTTGAAAGTTCATCTTGTCTATCCAGGTTATCAATAATATCCTTTTTCATAGTAGAAGTTCCTTCATGAGAAGTTTACAACGTATCACAAATTTATTTAGCATCTTGAGATGAAAAGATCCTATTATACTCATCTATTCCAATTTAAAAAAAAAACAAATCTTCATAGCCATTATAGTGTTTAGAATAGCTACCATGTCATCAACGTACCATTCTAGCCTATCCTTTGGTATTTTAGTTTCTCTATCTTTACTAGTCTTTATGGTAATAGTTGGTCTATCTAGAATCACATTCCATAATTCAGAACTTTCACTAATTAGATGGACCATCATTCTATTTTTACCACCCATATTATTTTCCATTGAAGGGGGATGGTCTGGCTTGAGAGGTACCTTTCTAAACTATTGTAGGAGAATCTATAAGATCCTTTTCAATGTGTTACCCTTTTATAAAAAGAACCTTCTCTGATACCAATTGAAAAAATAGTGGTCCAGCTAACCAAAATCGTGTTCTTAGACAGGGTACAACAAACAAGTAGAATTATTAATAGAATTATTATACATGAAAAACCTCTTCAAATTCAAAGAGTAGAAATCATGACCACAATTATTCTCATTTGACTCAACAATTAGAATTACAAGTATTAGACACGAAATACTTAAAAATGAACTAAACTTCTAACAACAATCAACTAAGACTACTCAATCTTCACTCACTAAAATTTTCAAGAAGAACATATTTTTCTTGTTACAAACCTCACCACAAAGCATACAAGTAAAGTCCCCAAACTCGCATCTTAAGCTCTCTTCTTTTTTACCTCTCCATAAAACTTCTTCAATTCCATCAAGTACCAAACATAAATACTTATCAATCACGTTGTTACCATCATGTTTTAGGGGATATTTTTCCTTTTACTTTTTACCCTATCCCAAGTATTTGAACTAATTTTTTTTAATTAGTTTATTATGTTAAATAAAAATATTTTTCTAGTCATTAATTCCAAACGTTAAACAAAGCCCTCTGTATCTATAACGTTCCACATTAGAAAACCCTTCTCCCCATTAGTTCTCATGCGTTTCCATCAGCTAATATCCTATCCCCTCTTAAACACAAATCCTAAGAGACTCAAGAGAATTGATTCAAGTATCAAGTCCAAATCCCTCCTTTCTTATTTTAAGTTTTTAAAGTTTCAAGGTATGTAAGACTATAGTTTTATCTATTTCCTTTACTGTGTAGTTATTCCAATTATGAATACTTTCAATATAATTATGGTGGAAGAAATTTTTCACTACTAGGTTTGGTAAATTTAAAGGTTTTCTCTTAGTATTGTTCCAAGTTCCTTCTTTCTAGTTTCTTATTTTAATTTATATGGAAAAAGTTACTTTTGTGGAAACTCTAAATTATGTGAATTGTATAAATCAATTAACTGCTGCAAGAAATTACCCATCATATGTATTTTGAAACTCTTGAACTAATGGAATCCATGAACCCAGTGGTTGTTAGTTTAATGGTTTGAAAGTCGAAGCATGAGATCTATATGTATTCTGTTGAAACTTTCGTGAATCTGAGAAATTATGGACAGTTTTTTAGAACTACTGGTGATATTCATTTAGCTAAAGAACACAAACTTTATGATATATGAACCCAAAAGGGGTGAGTTTTCCAACATAGGTACTTGGAAAAATTTAGACCAACTGATTTAGATTTCCTCTGATAAATTAACAACCTAGTTATGAATTTATTCCATCAGCCTAAGTGGTGTTTTTTTGTATTTCGGAAGACTCTTAGAAAATAAAATGGAATCTTCTTCTTTTAGAACTGGTAAAGTCAAGTCTAGCCTAGGAGATGTCCTGCAGTTTTTAATCTAACTGGGACATTTTATTATGAAAGGACAAATCATGTAAAAAAAATGGAACTGCTTGAAGTAAACAATAATACGATGTAAGTACAAATTGATTTTTCCTAAAAAGGATATTTTAAAACTCTTCCAAGAGTTCTAGTTTAAGTGAAAAGTTCATGACCATGAGCCAAGAAAGGCTAAACCATGAACATGAGGCTAACAAGTTGATCAAGAACTAATGTGGTAATTATAAAATATTATGAGATTAATGGATATTATTTTTTAGTCAAGAAGCATAGGTATTAAAAAAATACCCGAAAGTATGTTTGCCAACGTGGGATAGAGATTATTTCGAAAGTCAAATAACTCTCTTATCATATGTCCCGAAAGGTACTAAATGTGAATCCTTGATAGCATATCATGTCATGTCCTATACCCGAAAAGGTATAGGATGTCTTATATGATTAGGCCTGGATTGGACTCCAAGTGCTCACGTGGAGGTTTATGTCTGATACAATATTGGGTAGCGCCAATCATACTAGAACTTTACTTCATGGTCTATTCATGATTACCCAAGCTATAGATTCGATAGATGCACTAAATGGAGCTTTAAAGTGCACAATTAAGAGCCAAATGAGGAAAAACCGAATGTGAAAGATAACTTGGAAATCTTAGGTAGACAATTGGAGCTTAATTTGAAGAGGCCCAATGGGGCACAATTTAACATTATGGATCACTTTTGGGCCCAAGCATAATAATTAAACTTAGACGTCTATAAATAGATGGTCTTTTAAATTGATTAGGGCTTTTGATCATTTGGAAGAATATATTTCTTTATAAAGGCCTCTGGCTTCCTAGTCTTACATTGTAGTTAGCGATTAGACATTGTAGGTAGATAATCGTAGTTCTAAGGCGTCGTGTTGTATCAAACATTGAGCATTTTTAGAGAGTCTAGGAGTGAGTGTATCTTCTAATTTCTTTTCGACTTTATTTCTTAATCAATCATTGAGTTGTTACTATTTTGGTTGAATCAGTAGTTTCTTATGTTGGTTGATTAAAACTGGATTCTTCGATTTTCACTCAAACTCGAAGAATTCACATATCCTTTTATTTTCATTTCTCCTTTCATGTGACTTTTATTTAAACCTCTCTGGATGAATCATGTCATTTGATATCAGATCGTAGGCTCGTAATTCGCTTTAACGGATTACAATCCTAGGTTGTAAATTCAAATTTGAAATTTTTTAAATTTCCCAAAAATTTTAATTTGATCCAAATTTGTGTTATTTGTTGATTTTTATTACTAGGAATTGTTCTCCTAGTAATTTGGGTCACGTTTCTTAAATTTGAGTCGATTCCGAGTTGAATTGCCAC
>JBDJHY010744435.1:0-12622 GCA_039654485.1 Withania somnifera | reverse complement strand
AGAATATCCCCAATATAGAACGGTCCACTACGCTGATGGTTTCCTTGGGGGGCTAGGAGGCTCTCTTATAGTCCGTAGTCCGTTGTCCGCCCCAGCGAGATTGCCGTTGTGCCCTTTTCCTTCTTCCCTGTGAGACCAGGCCATGGTCACTCGGCATTCTTTTTCTCCATCGTAGCGAGATTGCACCAGTTTCTCTCGTGACCTTCCCTATGGCCATGCAGCTGGTAGCCTTCATAAAATCCCCTTCTGCAGTTATTCATCTTCCACTTTAATTTCCTCCATTGAAGAGGTGCACAAACTATGATATTGCTATGGTAAAGAGAGAAAAATATTGGGAACTTCTTGGTAATCATTATGGATCATCTCCCTTGTGTTTATTCTGGGTATTCTCGTGTTTTTTTCTTCTCTAATTCTATTGAAAATGTTTATTTTTCCTAAACTTTGAGTGCTAAAATTCTCCTTAATCCTTCATCATTTTAAGCTCAATTTTGTACCACGCGCTCTCTAAGCTAGGCTCTACGCGATGGTACCATTGGATTATTTTTCCTAACTATGGGGCCCATAGGCTCATTTTTAGTCCGATTTTCGACCTGACTCTATTTATTCAATATGGATATCCTTGTTCTTTATTTGACCCCTAGACCTCTATTTTGCTAATTTCGAGTTTCTTTTTCTATTTTCATGGTGTTCTGAGGTTTTTGGTGTGATTCTCAAGGTTTTATGTTGGCGTCCATGTAGGCTTAGCTTACCTTCTCTTTAGAATTATTTTACATGAATACTTGTTGGATTCTAGCTAGGGTTTGGGGCTGGATGAGCAATTGTATACCTTTCCTTCTCTTTTTACACTTGTTTACCCTTTTTGGGGCCTACATGGGGCTGTAGTTTGTTGTAAGATTAAAATGGTATGCTCGTCCTGCTTGGGTGGATGTGTGGTTATAGTATTTGTGATAGGTTGTTGATTTACTACTAAGGTGAGTTATGTTCTTAGCTAGTGGCTTCTAGCCTTTCCTAGGCTTCGAGAGCATATTTTGTTTTTTCCTTAGTTGTTTTGTGTCCATGCATATCACCGTAGCTTTGGATTGGGGGTATGGTGTGGTTTACTTACTTGAAAGGTGTAAAATCTATTATAAATGGAGATTTTTTAGACTTAATCTAAAAATAGGGTTTTATGAATGGTTAGTCGGAATAGGAGAGCACTCATCTTGGGGTGCGCTTACTACTTAGATGCTTTCAGCAGTTATCCACTTCACACTTGGCTACCCACCATTTACCGTGGGCATGATAACTGGTACACTAGAGGTGTATCTTTCCCGATCCTCTCATACTAGGGAAAGGTCCTTTCAATGCTCTAACGCCCACACCGGATATGCACCAAACTGTCTCATGACATTCTGAACCAGCTCATGTACATCTTTAATAGGTGAACAACCCACCCTTAGAATATACAACAGCCCCAGGTGGCTCTAGTTCAAATTGAAGGGTGATATAAAACTGGTCTATTTTCGACATCATATCCACAGTTAGCCCATTCATCCTAGTTAGCAGTTCCAGCTCCATTCAACGTCACGATCGATATTGTCACTAGCATCAAGATTGTCACTATCATCAACATTAGGGACTATTTTTATAAAGATATAACTGGAACTGGGTTTTCCTAATACTATATACATCATGAGGTGATTATCTAGGCGGAGAGAGGTCTTTGAAGTAGTGTTTGGAGGTAGGACCTCTTGTTAGGGGTGAGGCCATAAATGTGGATCTAGAAAAGGGCTCTTAGGGAGACAGGATTCCCAGCTCATAACTTAGAGGCAAGACCTCCGAACGAGGTTCCCAGTAGGAGGGGTCCCCGGTGTTTGATTTGGAACTTAACACCAGGGCCAGCATGTGGAAATATTTAGAGGTGGGACCTCTAGGATTGCTGGTTCTGTTGTAGTAATTTAGTTTTCCCCTTTTTTATTCATCCTTTTATCATTTATTTGTACCTAGCAAGCTTACCAGGGAAGTCACACTTGATCTTGTTTTCCCTATTTGTGCCTAAAAGCGGTATGGTATGCCAGCTTGGTTATGTTTATTCCTTTCTGTATGTATCTAGTGGTGGTATGTGGCACTACTTAAATTTTATCTATTATTTTCTTCTCCTTTATGCTTACGATTGTGTTTCTCTTTTACCCATTTTTATTATCGATTGAGTTGAGTTGGATACCAGGTAAGTTTTCGAGGACTTGTTACTTGATCTAGGGATGTTGGCTGCATCTCGAAGAGGACGAGTACTTAAACATGTATTAATTACTTTAATTCTATTTACTTATAGTTATGCCTTACTTTCTGTACTGTATTACTTATTTTTTCTGACCTGTTTTACATACTGGATGTACCTTACTTGTATTTGATTGAACTTGTTCAACCTATAATGCCTACTGGGTACTTTTTTTATTTCTACTCATGCTACACTTCTGTACCATTTTCGTATTATAGATAGTAGCATAATTCATCACAGGAGGATGGGGTTGTGCTGAGTAAGGGTGTTAGTGGACTTCGGAGATCACGGTGAGCTCTCAACTAAGACTATTCTCCAGTACTATTGAGATTTTGCCTTATTTTTTAGGACAGAATGATCCTTGCATTTACCTCCTATTGCATAGGTTGTATATATTACTTTTGGTTACTCTAATGTAGTTAGCTATATCTTGTCACAGTCACTAGTTCTGGGAAATGTTGTGTTTATGTATTTTGTTATATATCTCTTTTATTTTACTTTTATTGTTTATATTATTGTTAGTTAGTTTGTACCACCCCATTTTGTGTCACTCCAGGACAAAGGGTTGGCTAGAGTACTTGTGGGATCGTAGGCGCCATCACAATCAGAGTTTTAGGTTGTGACAAGTTATCACTCGAGTATTTAGATGGCTCAGTTTGAGGCATTATATGGAAGATGGTGTCGTTCTTCTATTGGTTGGTGGGATAGAGTTTGTTATTGATTCTATGATGGACGATTAGACTATTATAGAGAGACTAAAGCCATCTCAGAATAGGAATAAGTCCTATGAAGATATGATAAGAAGAGAGTTAGATTCTAATGAGGTTGATTGGGTATTTATGAAAACGTCTCCTATAAAGGTAGTCAAGATGTTTGGGAAGAAGGGTAAGTTGAGTCCGACATATATTAGGCCTTATCAGATTGAGGAGGGTGGGCAATGTTTCCTATTAGTTAAATCATCTAACAGATTTAGTAATGGTTTACCCGGTTTTTTTTATGTTTCCTTGCTAAGGAAATTATCGAGTGATCTATCTTTGATACTACCAGTTGATGATATCAGCATTCATCATTATTTTACCTATGAGGGGTAGAGTGATCTATATGGGAGGTAGAGGCCAATTTTGATGAGTAGATAGTTGCATTTTTTCCTTTGAGCTCAATTCCATCTTGAGGTAATAGCCACTTTATTCAGATTTTTTCCCTGTTATTTTAGGAGCATGTAGCATCTAGCATTGCATGATTTCATTGAGTGCATTCATGCATAAGTTTATTATAGTTGATGGTAGTTGATTCAGTAGTGCATGAATCCCTATTGGTGCGTTTATGAGCTACTTGATGAGTTTTGATATCGAGGTCATTTGTTGTATTATGCTTTCCTATTAGTTGAGTTGATTTCTAATCAAAGTATAGTTTGTTGAAGCATTTTGAGTTGTTCTCATCTTTCCTGTAAACTTGTAGTTGCTTTTCCTAAGCTTAAATCTTCATTCGAGAATGAATGATCTCAAAGGGGAGATAATGTAACACCTCAAAATTTGAGCTACAATTTGAATCATTCTATGTACATGCTTAAGTCTTAAGTCCTATGAATTCACTCTTTTCCTAGGTTATAAAGTCCTTAATAAAGTGTGGAATTAGTGTTTGAGGATATTCAAGGTCATAAGAATCTCCTATCACAAAGTTAAGTTCAAGGTTTTTCTACGGGCCTAGTTTTTTATGCCAATTCAGTCATGCATCAATTTCAACCTGCTATATCTCCTAATTTATAAAATGTTGTGTGACCTATAACATATCCTCATAAAGGAATTTGAGATATTTTCTAATGCAACAAAATGTGTTTCATTTCAAGGTTGGAACAAAACCTTATGGGTATACTACTAAGGCTTGCACTGCAATGAAAATCTTCCTAGTGTTCCATTGAGTTTTTGAGTCGGACTACAACTCATGAAGTGAAATTTTATGGGGTATATTGAGGCTCGTGAAAGGATTTTTGAGGGGTGTTTTGGTGCCCATATTCCATGACACCACTTCATGATTCATAGAGTACAACCTCAAGACTCGTGAAGCCACTCGTAAGGTGAAAATCACTTCTAGTTGCCAAGTTTCACCCTACGACTCAGTCCACGAGTTGTTGAGTGACACTTCAAGAGTTGTGAAGTAACTCATGAAGTGATTTAGTATTTTATCTGACCAATTTAATGAAGGGTAATTTTGTACTTTCCCAATACTTTTCCTCCTTTATACCATGACATTTTGGAACAAAATTTGGGTGATATAAATACCCAAACACTTATTTCTATTCATTATTTACTTAAATCAAACTCAAGAGAGGGTTTCTTATCCAACATTCTCTCAAGGGTCAAGTCTTGGGTTTAGTAGAAGTTCTAAATGCAATAGTTTCTTCATCAAGTTTTCCTCCATTAAAGTAGTCCAAATTAGGTATGTGGGCTATGAACAAGGATTCCTTTCATTCTTGTTCCCAAAAACCCCTTTTCTTAAGGTTTGAAGATGTAGCAGCTCGTCTAGGGTTCTTATTTATATCTATGTATTAATATTTTCTTACTTAATGATTCATTGATGATTTTGATTCATGATTATGAGGTTTTCATGATAATGGATAATTGCGTAAGTCCTCATGAGTTAGTATGGTTTTTAAAATTAAAGTGAAAACATGAAATAAGTCTTGAACAATGGATTTAATATTATTCTAGAAATTTAAAACTTGATATGACAATTAAAGTGTCATAATTATTAACTTTTACATGGTTTAAAATCTATCTATGAAGCATGTCAAAATTGAGAAAGTTTTGCTAATTAAGACTAATTGAAAATTTTGATGACAATTTTATCTTTGATTATAAGATGGGAGTAAAATTTACTTTGAAGTATCAAATTAATATCTTTTATAAAGAGTGTTATCCAGTTGTGGTTTCAATTGATTTTTTGGGCTAGTTGGTTCCATTTAAGGTGTTCCACAAGTCCAGAGTTCTAAAGTTGTAGTTTGACTTATGGTTCCATTTAGGGTGTTCAATCAATTCAAGAGTGTTGAGTGTTGATGTGTTGCTATCTAATGGGAGGAGTATTTGCACCTAGGGTGTGCATAAGGTAACTATACCTATAAACATGTGTAGCCAATGTCAGGTATTATTATTTTTCCTAGTAAGTTAGCCTAGAGTGTCTTGATAGATCCACTAGGAAAGAGTGTCTCATCTTGTGGCAGGGTATGGGGGCTCCTACAGAGCATAATATGTGGACTTCATTGCTGAGGAATGAGGTATGTCGGTTATAGAAACTACCGAGTTATGCAGGATGGTATTTTTGAAAGTGAAGAAGTAAAAGGAGGTTTTTAACTTAGTTTTTAGTATTTTCTTAAAAACTATTGAGTTAAGCTATTTTAAATGAGTTTATTTTATACTCTTGAGTTATAAAGCTTTCTAAATATTTTCATTATAAATTGTTAAATTGTTTAATTGAATAAAACTAAAGTTGAGTTAACTGGTAATGCATTGGATAGAACTTATTGTTTACTACTATATAGCCTATTTAATACCTTCTAACATAGTATGTTTCATGTGCTGACCCATACTTTCTATATTATTGTAACCCTATGCAGATCCTGCCAGCCTTTGAGATGTTCAGGGTTGATTGGACTTGCATCCTACAAAAATTACAAGAGTGGTGAGTCCTCATTGGTTCGAGGATTTATTATGGAGTTTTATTTACTTTATATAAATGATATATTAGATTTATTCTTTATTTTATTATTTTGATGCTAGCTATGGAATCTTTTCCCAGATGTCCAGTATTAGCGTTTAGTGTCTTTCATACTATGTTGAGTTAAGATTGAGATATTGAGTTATCATTTATTTATTGGCTTATTACTTATAGACTAATATGAGGCACACTATCTTGCTTATTTTACTTTTGATGATACTTCCATTTAGTGATGAGGGTGGGACTTTGCATGATTCAAGTAGTTCATTTGAAGCCTCTGGGATGACTTAATGGCTAAGGATGTCAATCCCGCCTAGGGGGTGAGCTCGGGGCATAAATTAAGCAAGTTTAGTCATGTGTCAATTTGAGGTAACATAGTCTTTTAACTAAAGTACATTTATCACTTGGTTACAAATGTTGAAACTTGCATTTTTATTGCTTCAGTCTGTATTTGAAAAAGGTAAGTTGACAGTATTTGTTCATGCATTGCACAGCTATTAATTTTTTTACTACTTTATATAGCTAGTTTTTTCCTTACTAACATATTCATTACATTTCATGTACTGATCTTATACTTTCTATGTTTTATTTTAAACCCCATGTAGATCCTGCCAACCATCCAATTGCTTGTGGTTAACTTGGATCATCTTTTAGAAATGTTAGCAAAGTTGTGAGTCCTTAATGCTTTTGTGACCCGAGATATGGAGATTTATCCTTTTGTTTTGTCTAGAGTTAGACTATTATCTTTATTCTTTAGTTTTTTTGGAGACTAACTAGGGATATTTTCCTATCATTCCAAACTTATCTGTATAGTTTCTTTCAAATAGATTGTCTAATAGCTTTGCATATTGAGATTTCAATTACTCATTTATATATCAATTGACTGTTATGAGGTCCACCACTTAAGATATATTTTATTTCACTTCTTCTAAGTGTTGGTGAGTAGATCTTGTATGAAACAAGGGTCCATCCGAGGTTGCTAAGAAAACTTAGTGTCTAAGGATGTTTGTCTGGCCCAGGAGGTGACTCAAGGGTGTGACAAACTTGTTACTGCCATAATTAGCCAAGATAGACTTTTTCATCAAATTTTGTGCTTTGGGTGTAGTTGGGTACTATCATAGATTTATTCATGAATTTTATTCCATATCCATTCCTTTGACCCGTTTGACCCAGAAGAAAGTAAAGTTTGAGTGGTTTGATTCATGTGAGAAGATTTTCAAGAGTTGAAAACTAGACTGAATACAACTCCAATTTTGAGTTTGCCTGAGTTTTCAAGGGTTTTGTTGTGTATTATGATGCTTCTCGGGTTCGTTTGTGTTGTGTCTTGATGTAGCATGGTAAGGTGGTAGAATATGCATGTATATAGCTTAAGACTCATGAAAATAAATTCCCACTCATTATCTTGAGATGGTAACTTTTTTTTCTCTTTTATGTTTTGGATGCACTATTTGTATGGAATTCATATAGATTTCTTAACTGATCATTAGAGTCTTCAATGTGTGTTTGAGCATACATTTCTTAATATTAGCCAAAAGAGGTGGTTGGAGTTGCTGAAGGACTATAATATGATGGTTATGTATCATCTGGGGAAGGCTACTATAGTTTTTGATACCCTTAGCTGATTGTCTTTGGGCAGTTTGTCGCATGTTGATGAGGGGTAAGAGAGTTAGCTAGAGAGGTACATAGACTTGTGCATCTTGGTGTTAGACGTATGGGAGCTAAAGATGGAGGTATGTTGGTGCAGGATGCTTTCGATTTATCTCTAGTTGTTGAGGTGAAGGATTAGATAGATAGTACTCCACTATTAGTTTAACGAAAGAGTGCAATTCAAAAATAGAAAGTCCAGGTTTTCTCCTAAAAGGGAGATGTGTTCTCTATTACCAAGACCGGTTGTGTGTTACAGCAGTTGACAGGTTGAGAGAGAGGAACTTTTCAGAGACTCGTTGTTCCTAGTATTCTATCCGCTCTTGGGCTAATAAGTTGTATAGAGATTGAGGGAATTGTACTGGGTGAATATTACGAAGAAGAACATAGCCGAGTTTATGGATGAGTGTCCTAATTGTCAGCAAGTGAAAGTAGAGAATCAGAGACCAGCTAGAGAGTTGCAGAGCATTGGTATTTCCACATAGATATGAGAATTGATCAATAGATACTTTGTCACTGATTTGACATTAGCCTTGAAGCATGATTCTATTTTGGTGATAGTAGACCGAATGACTAAGTCAACTTACTTCTTCTTTGTTCCCAATCGTTATTCAAGAAAGCATTATGGTAGGATCTACTTACAATAAGTTTTTCAAGATGTATGGTTTTCCTTTGACTATTATTTTCGATTGAGGAACACAATTCATATAACAACCTTGGAGGTCATTGCACGGGGTCTTGGCGCCCATGTTCATTTGAGCATAACTTTTCACCCGCATATAGATGGTAAGACTGAGAGGACCATTTAAATGATAGATGGTATTTTGAGGGCATATGAAATTTATTTCAAGGGTAGTTGGATGGAGCATTGGCCTTTAATTGAGTTGCCATGAAACATCAGTTATCACTTAAGTATCTAGATGGCTCCATTTGAGTCATTGTATGGGAGGAGATATAGGTCTCCAATTTTTTGGTTCATCGTAGGTGAGGCAGCTAAGGTTGGACCATTTTTTTTATTGATGTTATGTAGAAAGTTTAGATTATCATTGAGAGGTTGAAGAAAACTCAGAGTAGAAAAAAAATCTTATACAGATGTAAGAAGAAGAGATTTAGAGTTTGATGAGAGAGATTTGATATTTCCAAATATGTCTTTGATTAATAGAGTCATGGTTTGGTAAGAAGGGTAAGTTGAGTCTGCATTATATCAGACCTTATCAAATTGTGAGAAAGATGGGCAATGTATCCTATCAATTAGTTATTCCATCAGAATTAGCAGAGGTTCACCCATTTTTTCATAATTCATGCTTTATATTTTTTAGATTTTTCCTCCACGCAGACAGCTATCTCGTCATATTAGAGATCTAGGTCAGCAGAATTAGGCTCTACAAGTTCTGTAGCCCCAATAACCAGAGAACGCAACCACTGCTAAGTTTAGAAACATAATGTATCTACTATCTTAAATAGTGGTTGCATAGGCTCCGCAACCAACCCCAGTTCGAGTGATTCATCAGAAGTTCTTGATTTGGGAGTATTGAGGGTGAGGGAGTTACTAAGGCCGAGTCCTATGGAGTTCCATGGTTCGAGATTTGGATAGGATTCAGAGAATTTTATTGATTAGTTTTTTAGGATTTTTGATATAATGAGGGTGTTATATGTGGAAAGTATAGATTTTGCAACTTATGAGCTAAAAGAAGTTGTTAGTTCTTGTTTTGGAGGAAGAATAAAGGAATGGGTACATCCCGTCTTCTTGGGATGAGTTTGATATATAATTCATGGGTAGATTCTTCCCTTGAGAGAAGAGGAAGAAGAGAGAGAGTTTTAAAGTTTAGATAAAGGCTTCATTTTGGTGTATGAGTATACTATGAGGTTTACTAAGCTCTCCAAATACACTCCATAGATGGTTGTAGACATTCACAATTAGATTGGTACTTTTTTTGCTAATCTTTGGATATTTTTGTTGCTAATCTTTCTCCTTATTTGTTTCAGTCAAGAAGGGAAGATACGCTGAGTAGTAATATGAACATTGGCATGTTGATGGTCCATTTAGAGCAAAATAATAAAGATAAGGCTAAGTGAAGAGAGAGCCAAAAGATCAGGAAGGTTAAGATTGTTCATTCTGAGTTCAGTCATCCCAAGTCCAGTGGTGGGTTCAGGAAGCAATAGAAGAGTTTTAGGGGACCATCCCCTCTTCATTCAGCACTTTATCACAAGGTTCTAGACAGCATCAATGTTAGCAGAATAGAGCAGTTCAGACAACTTCTTAGGGTAGTGTGATAAGAGGGTACACTCACCTGTTATATGATAGGTGTGGTATGGATCATTTTTGTTATTGTATTCTTGGTAAATATGGATGTTTTGGATGTGTCTAGTTAGGTCACAATCTTAGAGATTTCCCTTCAAAGGAGCTTTTTGGATGTTGTAAGCTAGGCCACTGGATTAGGGATTTACCCATGGATACACAATGAGATGGTAATGGTATAGCTCTTACTAATTATTTCATCCAAATGCACATACAAGTGTACGCGATCTTACAAGTAATATAGTGACTCTTGCGAGCCGGATGTCAAACCCCAGGGACTTGTACTAACTGTTTAATAGGATTAAAACTAATTCTTAACTATTATTTAAGCGGAGAGTTTTCAAAGGTACATTTGGGAATGTAATTAAACTAAGAATGATAAAATTAAATATTAGACAATTAATCTAGAGAAGACTATATTTCTACTCAATCAACGAATGACTCGAACTAGGATTATGGGTTGCTAGCAATCATATTTACTTAATTTACTTAATTAGTTCGAATAATCGAATTTTTGGTTCCGGGGTTTAACCTATGAGTAGAGAATGATCATTCTCTAATCACTATCGATACAAATCCAACAACTACTTCGATCGAAATGTGTTGTGATAATTTAGTTAAGATGCATTATAGTTATCTTCCCGTAACGAACCAAGCGAGGCAAACTAAGTATACGATCATGTCTTAGTTGCGAATCATACTCAATTATTCAACCTTGGTATAATCTATATATGAACTAACTCCTTTCGTTTCTCGTTCTACCCTTCATATTCTCGATAAGTTCACTTTCTGGTTTATAAGTTTATCTTAATGGTCGCGAAGAACTAAAATATTACCCATAGAAACCTAAGACCAATTATACGATAATTATTGTAAATTAAATAATATATAAATAAATAATTATCTTGTTAGTTTATACCAAAAACCTATAAAAAGAAGAATTATTCCACATAGATATGGAATAATCACCACAAATCATTCAAAGACAAGCATAAAAATATATAAATAAAGGAGAAGAAAAGTGTACACAATTGTTCTCCTGCCTCTACTGCGGCTCCAAGACTTTTCCCTAGATTAAAAGTCCTCCTTCTAAAGAGTACTTTCAACAATGAAAACAACTATTTCCAATGGTAAAAAACTATCTTCAAAACGGCCTCAATAAGGGTTATATGGATGCCACATAGAGTTACAATTTTGCCCTTAACTTAACCTAAAAGGATATTGATTTTCGGAAAATATATAGGGGATTTCCACGTGATCCCAATCGTGATGGGACCTCCATCACATCATGATCCCTATCGTGATAGAGTTTCTAAGCCAAATCAGTAGCCCATCACTATTAGCATCACGACGTGATGGTTCTTTTTTGCTTTGCAGCACCTTATTTCTCATCATATCTTTCTTGCACGCTCTCCATTCATTCCAACTTTTATGTTTTGTTGATTTTCATCCATGAAGGATCTAAATAGTACCTTAAACAAACTAATCATATGGTTTAGTGAAATTAACACGTATCAGTCAATAAGATGCTACAAAACACATAATCGCTCTCAAAACTAAGCTAAAATACTGGACTTTAGTGGCAATAAAACATGCAAATACACCTAAGATCAATTATCTAGCTCTATCAGTCTATGTGACACTTGTTTTGCACTCGAGTTGCTAGTTTTCCCATAGTGTACTATTTTTTTTTGTGACCCTTTTTCTTGTACTCTATTATTTACTGCTTTTATTATTGTTATGTGCTCAGTGAGCCCTCGAAGCCTGCTGGGTACGGGTTGCTTTGGAGAATTATACTTATACTATACTTACACATGTGTAAATCCAAGTACAGGTTCCAGTTCATGATATATAGACAACTGTTCGTTTGGATCTTATTCACATCGGAGATTCAGGGTGAGCTTGGCATCCATCTTGTTCCTGTTTCTCTTCGGACTTATGTTTTGTTGATCTCGATTGTATTTAGGAGACATCTTGATACTATATTTATTTCCAATTTATCATTCTGTACTTAGTAGTTCGTTTGACACTGATACCGAATTTTGGGTAGATTTTGTTATTATTTAAGACTTTCACAATTTTTATTTTCTCTTGAAGTTTGATACTCTTCCACATTTAATATAGTATTCCTTTCCTTCGACTTTGGACTACGGGGTTTGGTTCTTCTATTAGTTGTATAGTACATGCCATTATGATCCATGAAATCAGGTCGTGAGAATTTGGTATAAGAGCCTAGGTTCATCGGTGTTAGTGTACATATCTAATAGTATAGTCCTACGGATTGGTACAGAGATGTCCATTGCTTATCTTTATGAGGCTATAGTGACATTCAGGAAAATTTATCCCTTCTTTTGAATATTTTATCGTACGTAAATCCTTGGAAGTTTCTTAAAATTCTAATTCATGGTTCTCACTCTTTCGCAGATGCCGTGCATACGTTCAACTGCATCTAAAAAGATGACTGAGGCACCAGTCGGAGTGCTTACTCCAGTTGCTACTACAGAAGTTCCACCCGTTTCTACAGCACCTATTGTGGTATCAGCTGTGGCACAGATAAAAACATCTATTCCTACACCTACTACAACACCGTCTCTAGATATTCGGAGTGTCCTATGGCAGCTACTTAGTTCCTTGGGAGGCCCTCCTATAGATGAGACACAACCAACAGTCCCAGTAGAACAACCTACAATGCAGACAGTGCTACCAGTTAT
>JBDJHY010744109.1:11576-25855 GCA_039654485.1 Withania somnifera | reverse complement strand
AGCTATTAGGGTTTATGGAGCCATTTTAGTTTGGATTTCGAACACGTAACTTATATAGCAATATGGGTCTTGTTTTACTCTTCTTATTAGCACTTATGTTGAATAATAAGAACTCTCAGTGGCCCATCTCAAAGCTAGCTCTATACCTATCTCAGAGGGCACCATCCTCGAGAACCATAAAGTAAACAGCATACCCCGATCTGATAAGATAGAAACTGGTACCCCATGCAAAAAAAGAATCTCCCTAACATACAAGATGACAAGTCTCTTGGCATTCCAAGATGACAAAGTCAGTAAAAAGTGGGAGGATTTGGTCAAACGGTCTATGATGACCCATATACAATCGTGAACCCTAGAAGTATGAGGGAGTCCAGAAACAAAATCCATAGTAATCATATTCCAATACAACTCAGGGATAGGGAGTCTCTGTAACATACCCCCGAGTCTATGGTGCCTGAACTCTACCTGTTGGAAGTTCAAGAATCAAGAAACAAACCTAGTAACATCATATTTCAGATGATGCCACCAGTAGTGTTGTCCCAAATATCTGTACATCTTTGCGATGCCTAGATGTATGGAGTATCTGGTATAGTGGGAAGTATAAACCAAATCATCCACCTATTAATGCAAATACGACTGCCCATCCACAAAACACCCAAGTCTAAGGATATACGTTGTAATCACCCCTCAAAACTAATTCTTGAATATGAACCAAAGATCTATACTCAAACTTTCATTGTCATATCTGATCAAGTAAAATAGGTCTAACATCAACATATACAAGACTCTGCCAGATATGATATGTACAATCGGACAAAATAGTAATTGAACCACTGAATGTCCAAGGCTAATTGCCTCTCTAAAGTTATGATGGAAGCCAAACTACCCAACTAACAACCTTCCATCATAAGGCATCTGCAACCACAATTACTCTGCCTAGATGGTACATATTGCTAATGTCACATTCCATTAGGATCTCAATCTATCTCCTCTATTTGAGGTTGAGCTCCCTTTGTCTCAGTATATACTATAGGCTATGGTGATCTGTAAAAATCTCTTAGTAAACTCCGTAGAGGTAATATCTTCAAATCTTGAGTGCAAAAACTACCTTTTCCAACTCTAAATCATGGGTGGGGTAGTTCCTCTCATGAACTGTTAACTGACTCAAAGCATAAGTAATTACTTTACCATGTTGCATCAACGCACATCCCAAACCAATATCAAAGGCATCACAATAATCTGTTATACGACTGACCCTCAATAGGAAGTGCAAATACTGGTACTGAAGTGAGCAATTCCTTAAGCCTTAAAAATCTAGACTCAAAATCCTCAGGCCACCAAAAAGGAACATCCTTCTGGGTTAATCTAGTCATAAGAGTTGCTATAGATAAAAAAACCCTGCATGAATCGTCTATAATAGACGGCTAACCAATAAACCTATGGACCTAAGAGGGAGTAGTGGTTCAAGACCAATCACGAACGGCAAAAAACTTTGCTGAATCTACACTAATACCAGCTAGAGATATAACATGCCCCAAAAACTCAAAGAATCTAGCAAAAAAGAACACTTTGAGAACTTTTCTTAAGATTCCCCATCCTCAAAGTCTGGAGTACAACTCTCAAATGCTCATCATGCTTCTACCAACTCCAAGAGAAAACTAGATGTCATCAATTAATACAATCACAAAAAAATCAAGGTACAGTCAGAAAACTCTGGTCATAAGATCTATAAATGAGGTTGCGGCATTAGTCAGCTCAAACAGCATACCAGGAACTCATAGTGTCCATATCAAGTCTAAAAAGCATTCTTCAGGATGTCCCCATACGGAATCCTTAGCTGGTGATTACCCAACCTCAAGTCAATCTTCGAAAACACCGCACTTCTTAGTTGATCAAAAAGGTCGTCAATTCATGTAAAAGGATACTTGTTCTTAAAAGTAACCCTATTCAACTATCTATAGTCAATAACATATGTATAGTCCCGTTATTTTTCACAAATAACACTGGAGTGTCCTACGGTAAAACACTAGGATGGATCAAGCCTCTGGAAACTAAATCCTGAAGCAGTATGTTGAGTTCCGATGCTCTGATGGAGCCATGAGATAAGGTGTAATAGAAATAGTCCTAGTGCCCGACTCAACCTCTATAGAAAAATTGACAACACGCTCGGTAGGAGGCCAGGCAACTCCTCAGGAAAAACATCAAAGAACTCTATACAATGGGCACAGACTCAGGGGAATGAGGATCAACACTAACACTATAAATAAGCATTTCAACCCCTGGCTAAGAATCTACAGTCCTGCATAGTAGATACCATTGTCAATGGAGAGTGGCTAATAGGACCCAGCCACTACACCAGAGACACATCGGTCCAAGATAAGGTCACGGTCTTAGAAGAAAATCAAAGATCTTATGATGAGGGGATGTCCAATCTATGCCCAAAATCACATCAAAATCAACCATATCCATAGACACAAGATTATCCCGAGTGTCCAACCTTTGTATAGTCACAACACAAGATTGTTGAATTTGATCAACCATATAGGATCACATACGAGAGTAGACACACTCACAAAAATAGGTAAAGTCTAACATACAATGCCTAAATAGGGCGTAAAGTACACAGACACATAAGAGTACGTAGAACCAGGGTCAAATAAGGTCAAGGTTGGCCGGTGACAAACAAATAATGCACTTGTAACCACTGCATTAGACACTTCCATTTGGGATTTGTAAGCTATGGAAAGAAACTGACAGCACCTAATGCCCTACTGACCTCCTCCACTATCCCTTCCTTTGCCCCTCTGTACCCCATCCGTCCACCTCTAGCCAGTGGTGGTACTGTCTGTAGAGGCTCAGCAGCCTGCACATGTGGCTAAATGGCCTGGCATCTTGGAAGATCTCTAAAATAGTGATCTATTTCACCTCACTCAAAGCAACCACGACACCTGAATCAACCAAAACTATCAACTAAATTACCCCAGCCACCACGACGTTGAACCCCAATAGATGCTCCTCTAGTAGGCTGGCTACTCTGATCTCCACTGGATGATGGTAAGAAGGCCTAAAATGGTCTACTAGGTTGCCCTTGATTGCACTGTTGTGTCTATGACTATGGAGGACCATATTCATCATACCATCTCCCGGAGGACCGTGACCCACAAAAATCTCCCTAGCAGCACTGTCTCTTGTTGCCGCCTCTTGGGCTAAGAGATGATCCTCTCTATGATATGGGCATAATTAACCACTACTAACAATGGGCAACCCTAAGCATGTAATAAATCAACATCTAACTATAACTCTGGTATCAATCCAGTTGTAAAGCAGCGAACCTGTTAACCTCTACCAGTATAATAGTATGTTGCACCTCAAAAACTACATGAATTGAGCCTCATACTTAGAAACCGTCATCAAATTATTACTAAAATTGGCAAACTGAGCTCTGAGTTCTTTATTAATGCTTTAGGGAACGTACTGAGCCATGTAGGCATCCATAAAAAAACTCCATTCCATAGGTACAGATCCTGCTAGTCTATTCTCTCTATATGACCTCCACCAGGACTTAGCCCAATCCTCTAACTAATAGCCCATAAAATCAACCCTATGTGTCTCTCTTAAACCCAAAGTCTGCAACCTCTCTTCACATTATGCAAATACACTAATAAGGATCAAGCTGTAAAGTGGCGAACCCGCTCAACTTCTATCAGCATAATAGCAACCCCATACCTCAAAAATTGAATGAATCAAGCCTCATAGTCATAAACGATCATCAATCCCTATTGAAAGTCAAAAACTTGAAATTTGAGTTCTTCATGAACATTTCAAGGAACATAATGAACCATGAAGGCATCCACGAATTGACTCCATGTCATAGGTGTGGACCCTGCTAGTCTATTCTCTCTATATGACCTGCACCATGCCTTATCCTGCCCCGCTAACTGATACCCAATGAAAGCAACTCCATGAGTCTCTCTTAAACCCAAAATTTGCATCCTCTCCTCGCATTCTGCAATGAACTCATACGGATCTTGTCTAGAATCACTAGAAAATCTCGGAGGCCCCATAGTATAAATGACTATGCATCTTTAGATTCTCAGAAGTTAGAATAGAAAATGTAGGTTGAGGCTAGGATGGTGGTAGAAATCGAGGTACCTCAATACGCTGTGGAGGATGGACTGTGGCTTCCACAGGTACAGGCTGAACTCGAGGAGCTGGGACACCCTGTACTGCTCCCTGGGTAGAAGTCTTACCCTTATCAATGGATGCCATACTAAACATAGCAATCATACGCTGGCACAGGTCTCTAAGTACATCATCCAAAGGTGGTTGTATCTGTGGTGGAGGTAGATATGCGGGTAAAGGCTCATTCCATTCAACGACAGTCTAGACTCGCCTAAGGTCTCTATCTTTACACTGTTCCCTAATAGGGGCTCTCTGTGGAGGCGGGGGAGCATTATCACTTCCAGGTTTCGATCGTGTACGGATAATCTATAGAGGAATAGAACCAAGATGAGTAACCAAGAAATAAATGGAAACCTCATTCTAAAGAGTAAACCAAAATCATCCCTATAAAAGAGCCATGTAGCCTCTCAATGATAGGATACGGACGTCTATGTACTGGAGACACCCTTGAACCTAGAACTCTAATACCACTCTGTCACGACCCATAAATTGAGTGATGATGGCATCTACATCTTACCGACAGACAAGCCTTACCCTCTCCAAAGCTTGTTGTGGTGGGCTACTACCAAGAATTTAAAAGAAAAAGAAAGGAGATGAAGAGGAAAAATAAAAGTAGGACATGAAAATACACAACTAAACATAACTCCGCAGAACCTGATATCATAGATGTGGAGCATCTATATACAGAAAGACAAAATGCAACCCATGATGAGGTAAACAAAAAAATAGATATCTAGGATCTAACTAGGATAACTCTGGGACTGGAAGGATAATCGTTAGCAAGGTCGTCTACTGCTCACCTAAATATCCTAGAACCATACCAACTATCTTGTATGATAGCGTACTAGGATCTGCATCATAAAAAGATGAAGAAGTGTAGCATGAGTACCAAAATAACAGGTACCCAGTAGGCACCATAGGTTGACCAGGCAAAAGAAAGCATAAGCAAGAGGTAAATAATTTTCAGAAGCAAGCAGGACAGTGGTACATAATGTATAATAGAAATGAGGTAACTACAATAATAGCTAGTAAGTGCAATGAAAGACCTGCTACAGGTAATTGCAGTACCAGATAACAAGTATAAAGGAGGTTTATCATCAGGGTATAGGCCATACAACTTGGGCCACAAAAAACTCATGAACAGAAGAGACGGGTACCTAGAGCTCCAACTTGACTAGAACAAGGAAAGACCAAGAAGAGAGTACAAACCCATCAATAAGTTAAACTAACAATATATATAGTAAGTGCACGAATAATACTAAGCAGATGCAAAAGGAAAACCCTCCTTCCACCTAATTCTACCAGTAGGTACACTCAGGAAACTAGGTAACCCAACAAGCACCCCACCTTAAGCCTTGAATAGCTCAACCAAACGTGAAACGGTGCAATGTATGGGGTGCTGATAAGTAAATAATGCCCATACGCACCCTTACTGGTACAAGACTTTGTCAGGAGAGGACCTACAAAAGCTTTCCTGTATACTTACCCAATATACTCCTCCCCCACCAAATAACATACCCTAGACCTAGTGACCCAGGTCGGAGGGTATATTGGGGTATATTGAAGGATCCAATCCCACATACGTAAATCCTCATAAAGAACCAATCAGTTCCATATTAATCATGGCTAAAGGGTCAAAACTCGGGCTCAACCCATGTATCATATCTCAGTGGAGGACATCCAGGTATGAAAAATCCAAATCTCAGAAAGACCCAATTACCGCCATGTTGGTGATATCCAAGAATCACAGTGATGCTAAGAAAATAGCCTCAAGTGGTGTAAGAAAATAGTTCCATACTGCTCATGAATGCAGTCGTGGAAAGATATAAGTATATATGAAATTCGTTTGGTTATGACTCTGTCAAAATCAAGTTACCTTTTAAACGTTTAATGCATACTTGCTATATAAAATCAATCAATGGGCTAAACTAGCCTAAGGATTCTAATTGATAAGGTACATCATCTCCAATGCCAACTACCGACCCAAGCCACGTGAAATCACACCAAAGGTGCCATAACTGACCAAAGGGTGCCCATAAAGGGCCAATCACACACACACATATAGGGGAAGACAAGGAGCTATCACAGCTCATTCCAACATGACTCACTCCCAGGCTCGCACCGAGCTAAGGCATGATGTCATCACATAGGGCTACAACCTACCCAGCCAAGTTGTATCCATCTATCTATGTCCCAAAGGGGTCGCACATGCTCTAATCACACATAACAACTCAGGTAGAAACTGAATAATTAACCTACCTAGATTTTCTCTAAATCCACCAGCCTAAATAAAGGAATAACTTCTAAGCTCTAATCACTAGTATAATCCCCTCTCTAACCTCAAACATTCCAGAGTCAGCATATAGCAATACACACCTAAGGTGTTAGTACTTCGCCAACCACTTTACATTCCATAATGGGTGTTGAACATGGGGATAGGGCGATATAGTGCCTGAGTAACTAGTTAAGCTACACACCAGCTAAGTGGCCATTGGCTTAATGAATAAGCATATCCGGGCCCGACTAGTAATCCCATCCCCGAGAAGGCGCCTTACCATGTATATACTACACTAATACCCAATCGAAAGAAAGTATATCATAACCTACCTAGATTCTAGAAATGTCCTAAAAAATATCCCTAAATATCCTAAAATGATGTATAAAGCTCAAAATACTGTGAGGCTAGCAATAAAGTAACCCAGGAGTCAAGACTAGTAAAACATGACCCATGTTCCTATATATACAATGGGGTCGACATCCAAACTAAAAATGGGTCTGTAAACCATAATAGCTCAAAAAAAGGAAACACTTATACCGACACGTAGAGCAT
The DNA here is from genome assembly GCA_039654485.1 of Withania somnifera. Classification (NCBI taxonomy): domain Eukaryota; kingdom Viridiplantae; phylum Streptophyta; class Magnoliopsida; order Solanales; family Solanaceae; genus Withania; species Withania somnifera. The sequence continues at coordinate 18,843 of JBDJHY010744109.1, read as the reverse complement.
ACCTCATACATCATATGGTACATAATACAGCTCAAAACAACTATGGATAATGAATATATAAGCCTTGGAAACTTTATACAACATTGAAACATCATTAAAATATCAAAAATGAAGGATTATCATATAGAAACGATTGTAAAACAACCTGGATATTATTTCACGGAGTAAAAACAAAAAGAAACCTCTTAATATACTAATTTAGCTCTGAAAAAAGGAGAAAAACCTCTGAAGTTTTGTCAAAAATAAAGAAAGGAAGATAAATGTAGTCCTTCTAGGTCTTCTATGCAATCGTGGAGCGCAAGGACACCAACTGCTCACTAAAATCACTCAAAATCACACCAGCTATCTCGAATGATCGTGTCCACTCTTCTGGGTCATACTAGGATCTACATCATAAAGAAATATAGAAGTGTAGCATGAGTAGCAAAACAACGGACCTAGTAGTCATCATAGGCCAACTGGTCAAAAACAAGCATATGCAAGGCAAAGAATGTTCAGTAGCAAGTAGGACGGTGGCACATAATGTACAACAAAAATGAGGTAACTATAGTAATAGTTGGTAAGTAAAGTGAAAAATCAGCTACAAGTGGGTACAGTACTAACTAACAAGTATAAAAGAGGGTAACCATCAGGGTATAACCCATATAACTTGGGCACAAGCAACTCATGACCAAACGTGACTTGTACCTGGCTCTCTAACTTGACCAGCGCAAGGAAGAACCAATAATAGATTACAAAACCATTACTAAGATAAACGAACAAAAACTACAATAATTACACGAATTGTACCAATCAGATACAGAAGGAAACAAATAAAGTCTACTAGCAAACAAACCCAGTTGGCACCTTATTTTACCAATAGGTACACTCAGGTGACCAAGTAACCCAACAGGTACTCCCATCTTAATCCCTGAAGAGTACAACCAAACACGAAATGATCCAATTCATGAAATCCCTGAAGAGTTCAACCAAACACGAAATAATAGTGCCCATATGCGCCCTCCGCTTTATAAGACTCTGTGAGGAGTGGACCAATGGAAGCTTACCCTTATACTTACCCAATCTACCACAGTATACCCCTCCCTCGGCCACGCAACATACCCCAAGCATGGAAACCCAAGTAGGAGGGACCATGAAGTGATCCAATCCAATGTACAAAAATCCTCATAAAGTACCAATTAGTGTGATAGTCATCTGGGCCAAAGGACAAAACTCGAGCTTAACCCATATATCATATCTCAGTGGAAACTCATGTCCATCAGGTATGTAAAGTCCAAATATCGATAAGATTCAACTGCCTCCATGTAGGAAATATCAAGGAATCACAGTGATGGTGAAAAAATAGCCTCAAGTGGTTTAAGAAAATAGCTCCATACTGCTCATGAGTACAGTCGTGGAAAATAAAAGTACATTTAAAACCATTTTCCACTTATTACTTTGTCAAAATCAAGTTACCTTTTAAAATATTTAATGGATGCTCGCTATATAAAACAATCAATAGGCTAAATTGGCCTAAGCCTACTTAGCAAGGTACACCATCTCCTAACCCAACTATGGACCCAAGCAATGGGAAATCGCACAAAAAGTGCCACAATTACCCAGATGGAGCCCTGTAAGGGCCAAGTACACACTATATAGGGGAAGACATGGAGCTATCATAACTCAGTCCAACACAACTCACTCCCAGGCTCACATTGGGCTAGGGCATGATATCATCACATAGGGCTTGTAACACTAGCAAAGCCATATCCGGCTATCTATGGACCAAAGGGGCCATACATGATCTAATCACACACAGTTATTCAGGTAGAACACATACTAATTAGCCTACGGATCTAAATCCACAATTCTAAATCAGGGAATAATACGCACCAAAGGTGTTACTTCTTCCCTAACCATACTACATTCTAGAGTTGACGTTGAACACGCGGGTAAGGCGATATATCCCCATTATAAGTAATTAAGATACAATCCAGCTAAGTAGGCCATAGGCTTAAATAATTAGCATATCAGGGCCTGACTAGTAATCCCAACCCTGAGCTAGCATTTTACCATGCATATACTACACTTACACCCATTTTGAAGAAAGCAGATCATAGCCTACCTAGCTTTTGGAAATTATCTCGAGAAGTATACCCAAATATCCCAAAATAACATATAAAGCTTGTAACTACAGAAGGCTAGCAAAAATGTAACGCACGTGTCAAGACGAGTAAAATAAGACCCATATTAAAGGTAGGCTGTAGACGCCATCACAACTCAATTTATAGGTCATGATAGAGTGGTATCAGAGTAAGTAGCGGTGGACCAGTACCAATAACACAAAATGAAAAGGAAAGGGATGAAGACGAGAAATAAAGTAGGACACAAAATTACAAAACTAAACATAACTCATTAGAACCTGGTATTATGGATATAGATTATCTATATAGAGAAAGTACAAAATAAAACCCATGAAGGAAAACCGCTCAGCAAGAACCCCAACTGCTCACTGAAATCCACTAGAACCACATGACCTATCACGCATTATTGTGCCAGCTCTGCTGGATCGTACTAGGATCTACATCATAAAAAGATGCAGAAGTGTAGCATAAGTACCAAAACCAAGCATAATCCAGGCCTACCAAGAAAAACCAAGCAACAAGTAGGTAGTGGCATATAATGTACAACTGAAATGAGGAAACTACAGAAATAACTGGTAAGTCCAGTGTAGGATCAACTACAAGTGGGTGTAGTACCTGTTAACAAGTATAAATGGGGGTTAACATCAGGGTATAATCCACACAACATGGGCCACAAGCAACTCATGACCAAACGTGACACATAACTTGAACTTCAACGTGACCAGCACAAGGAAGGATCAATAAGAAAGTACAAAAGAATTATTAAGATAAACTAACAATAAATATAGTAAGTGCAAAATTATTATTATTCAAACACCAAAGGAAGAAAACAAATTCTACTAGAGAAAAAACTTGATTAGAACCCCATTCTATCAGTAGGTACAGTCAGGCAACCAAGTAACCCAAAATGTTTCCACCCCCTTAAGCCCTAAAGAGTAGAAATGAACGGGAAAGAATGCAATGCATAAGGGTAATAATAAGTAAATAGTGTCTGTATACACCCTCTCCTTTACAATACTATCAGGAGATGACCCACAAAATCCTCCCCCTATACTTACCTAACCTAATGTAGTATACCCCTAACCTGGCCATGTAACATACCCTAGCCATGGTGACCCAGGACGGAGGGTGCTTGGTGGGATCCAATCCAACATACAAAAATCCTTATAAAGAACCAATATGTGCTAAAGTCATCATGTCCAAAGGAAAAAAACTCTAGCTCAGCCCGTATATCATATCTTAGTAGAAACTCATGTCTATCCAAGTAGGAAAAATCCAAATCTCTGTAAGACCCAACTGATGTCATGTAGTAGATATATTAGAATCATAGTGATGGCGATAAAATAGCCTCAATTGGTGTGAGAAAATAGCTCCATAGTATTTGTGAGTGCAATCATGAAAAATATAAGTATATATGAAATTCGTTGCTAGTTATTAATCTGTGAAAATCAAGTTACCTTTTAAAACTTTTAATGCATGCTTGTTGTATAAAATATATCAATAGTATAAACTATTGTAAGGCTGCTAACTAACAAGGTACATTATCTCCTAGCCCAACTACGGACCCAAGCCATGGGAAATCATACCAAAGGTGAAACAACTGCTCAGAGGCAGCCTATTAAGGACCAAGTACAGTCCCATATAAAGGAAGACATGGAGATATCATCACATTGGGATGCCAACTACCCAGCCAAGCTGTATCCGAATATCTATGGACCAAAGGGGTCGCACATGCTCTAATCACAATCAAAACCTCAGGTAGAACACAAAATAATCAACCTACCTAGATAGGATCTAAAGCCACCAGCCTAAATCAGGGGATAACTGCTAAGCTCTAATAATTAGTATAATCCCCTTTCCAATCTTACTACGTTCCAGAGTCAGCATATAAAAAGGAAAACCAAAGGTGTAACTCCTCCACCAATCACAATACATTCTATAGTCAGCATTGAACATACAGGTAGGGCAATATAGCCCCAGGGTAAGTAGTTAAGCTACAAACCCGCTAAGTAGGCCATAGGCCTAAAGAATAAGATATCAAATCCCTGGCTACTAATCCCAGCTCAAACTAGCGCTTTATGATACATATACCACAGTATTACCCAGTCTAAAAAAAGTAGACCATAGCCAAAGTAGATTCTAGAGATGTCCTCAAGAAGGATGCCCAAATATCCCAAAAATCACATATGAAGATTAAATTTGGAGGATTCCAAAAATGTGATCACGATGAACAAGGGGCTTGGTCTACGTGACCATGATCAAGGCCATATGATGGTGATGCTTTGGCCTCTAGCTAGCCCCAATTTAAATAATTAAGGATCAAAATGGAACTGGGTCTAATTATAACACTCTATATATAAAATATTTAAGTAATCAATTTTTTGGACCCAACAAAAGCGAAAAAAGGTAATACATGCTCTTATAAGCCGAGTACACCCTGAAGAAGCTATAATTATAAAGAACCAAACTATAAAATTTACCAAGGACCCGACTGATCGATCCTAGAAAGTCATGAGTGACTTAGGGCAGTTAAAAAAATTCTCTAAGTATAGAGAATTGCGAGACATGAAATGACCTCAAGGGTCATTACATTTATGCACTTGTGTAGGTACAGATTTCGATGTGCTTTAGTCACCTTTCTTTTGAGTTTGAGGCTCAAGAGTTTAGAGAGTTGAGATAGTTGTTTTTTACTCAAAAGATGCCCAAAAACTTTGATTACTATTAGATCCTATTTGAGGATTCTGGACATCTGAGACATATGTATTTTTTGACTATATATTTCTTATATTTAGAGGCTTGTACACAGTGACACCAATTTATGGGTGGTTTATAGTTGGATTTTGTATTGTACCTTTTTTTCTTCTTGATATTGCATCGTTTTCCATATTTACACTTGTAGAATTGTTCAAGATATCCTATTAGGTTTTTTAACGCATGTGCCATCAGGACTTAGGTTGTTGGGTCATGACAAGTTGGTATCAGAGATTTAGGTTCATATGTCCTACATTGTACAAACCAGGTTTTATTATAATCTCGCGGATTGATGTGAAGACATTTATTACTTTTCTTTGAAAGGCTATTGATCCTTTAGGAAGTTTTTTTCCTTCATTATTGTATTCTTATCTTTCATTATGTACGTTTGATTTTTAAGAGGAGATTTGTTTTATAAAAGATAGCTAAGACCAGGATTACGGTAAGAGATAAAGGAATCCTTGGTAAGGAGACACTGAATATGGGGAGGGACATGCTAGAGGACCAGGAAGAGTCACACCCCAAGGTGTAATTCCTATGAGGGGCCAAGCTAAAGGTAGCATCCCATGAGCCAGAGGTTCATGATGATGAGGGTCAAGTAGATCCAAAAACTATTTCCATGTCATTACTTTAGAAGACTTTGCTTTGAATATTAGGTGCATTGGAGAATATTTCTCACATTGTATGTGTAGATGGAACATCCTGAGGTTCTCAGGATGGTGTAGGTAAGCAAACCCCAAATTAGCATCAGCAAGTTCCTACAATGCATGACCCAGTGGGACAGCCACCCTTGGTTCACAGAGATGAGGATATACATTTACCAGCCCTATTTGTTCTTGGAGAAATATGACCAACAATGAGTAGCATCGTTATGAGATATTCAAGAAGATGGATTCCCCAACATTTTAGAGTGGTAAAGAAGAATAGGCTTTTGAGTTCCTAGGTATTTACAGAGAGTTGTTAGAGAGAGTGATATTGGCAGACTGAGATGTGCCATTGAACACATCCTAGCAACTGCATTGTCTAGCTCGATAATGGTAGCAATATTATATAGTAGACATGCCATCTACATCACCCTCTCTTATTTTGGATGAGTTTTCTTAGGCTTTTTATGATAGATATGTTCTTTGGAGTGTGAGGGAGGAGAAAAAGCATGTATTTGAGGTTTTCACTAAGGAAATGATAGCAGCCGAGTATGAGACTCAATTTTATGCACTATTTAAATATGTTGGTTCACTTCTCTTGGATATAGCAAAGAATAGTTGTCATTTTGTTTATGTCTTAGCATATACTATCCGTATAGAAGTGTTTAGGTTAGTATGTCAATGGGACTCACTTTTTGATATAGTTGGCACAACCAAGGATGATGAGTTGATTAAGGGAGAGGAGTTCATGAACACTATGGGTAAGAGGCCCTGTATATTTGGGTAGTTTTCTGGTATATCATCTGGTATTAGAGGTTCTTCTATACATAGGAGGGATCATCACCCACCTCATCATACTATATTTTAGGCAACTATGTAGGATTCAGAGATGGGATTTACCAGCCATAGGATTTCTATTCCGGATTAACGTCCTTGGCATTCCCAACAAAGGCAGTTAATCTTGGTGGCCATTAAAAGCCCAATGGTTCATCCTTGAAAATATCAATACCAAGGTATTATTTTATTTAAATAGATTTGAATCACTTGATGAGATAATTTTTGTATTTTGATCATAGGCACTAGCTTATTTCACAGTATCCATCTAGAGTATCAATGCCTTTGGCAAGAGGTCGAGGTAGAGTACAGTCTAGTAGAGGTGATGGTAGTGATATAATACTGATGGGTTATGTAGAGTATATGTTCCTTCAGGTAGTGGAAGGGGTTATTTCTATGCATTCCAAGTTAACTAGAGGATAAGGCCCCCAATGCAGTGATTAAAGGTATCAGCCCACTGTGTCGTTGAATGGCTTCAATATTATTTGATCCTTGATATACATATTCCTATGTGTATACAAATTTTTTGCTAAATTTGATATGATGAGTGATGCTCTACTAGTCATTTTGCATGTTGCGACACTCGTAGGAGAGTGTTTAGAAGTGGATCATGTATACCGATCCTATGTTGTTTCTATGGTAGGATATGATACTTGGGTACATCTGACAATTCTCAAAATGGTAGATTTTGATTTCATTTTGGGCATGGATTGTATTTCTCCGTACCATGTGATCTTGGATTGATATTCGAAGATAGTTACTCTAGATATGCCTAGAATTCTGAAGATTGAGTGGAAGGCTTCGAGGGGTTCTTATCCTAGTAGAGTGATTTCCTTTCTTCTTTCCTAGAGGATGATTGATAGAGGGTGTCTCTCTTATTTTTCCTTTATCCGTGATACTAATGCTAGTACTCCT
>JBDJHY010743999.1:0-15566 GCA_039654485.1 Withania somnifera | reverse complement strand
AATATCAACATAGAATGGATGAAAGAACGGTACGGGGGTACTATACAACCTAGCTACCTAACTCAAGGATGCTGTTTAGTACAATTATTAAAACTATAATCCAGGAGATAGCTCCATGGAGCCTACCTGTCGTTCGACGACAAAGCGTTGCAAAATCATAAATCGTGCTCCAACCGATGTCAAACAGTCTCTAAATAATATGAAACTTGTGTTAATGGATTTTATATGTTAATACGAGTCTAGTGATGTTTTTCATGCTAAGTTCTGAACTGGGCCTAAAATCGGGCCTAAAACGGGCTTGTGTGGTCCGCTCTTCGAAACTGTAAAATAAATTTCACTATGGGGTTCCAATGCTACCAAGAATCCGTGCTCCAAAATTGAGCATAATGCAAATGGGGGAAGGGCTTCGAATCAACCCGGACAGAATTGACCCTAAAGGGGTCAAAGATTCAATCTCTACGAATATAATGTCAGAATTATGGCAAATTAATGATCTTACGAGTAATGTATATCCAATTAATGAAGAATTATACAAATATAAAAGAGTTGTGGGATGATTTCGTCAACCTCAACCTTTGGTTCCATTAATGGTTGAATTTAAGAAAAATAAGGGAGAAGAAGAGAAGTACTTACCCAATTCCATGGAGAAATCGATGGAAAATGTTGAGAAGATCTTCCTTGGACTTGGAATGGTGTTTGGGAAGAGTATATTTTCCCTAGAACTAAAGGAATCATGTTTTTGGTTGAAATAAAATGTAAAGGGTCGCAACTTGAAATTTTATATAACTTACAGTCACAGTGCTCATCGCGGTCGCGTGAGGTGGCTCACGATCGCGTAGTACTGGAGGATTGGTCATCGCAACCGCGTAGGATTAGGCTATGATTGTGTAGGGTAAGGTCAATTTGGTCATCGTAATCACGTGAGCCAGGCTCACGATCGCGATTCACATAGATCACTGCATTGTAATCGAGTGAGCTAGGCTCGCAATCCCGAAGAGGACTATGACCTGCACCAATTGCAGGTCAAATCTACATATTTCAGGATTTCCATCCAGGAGTTCGGGGATCAAACGAAGTATAATTTTAACAATTCAAATATGCAGAAAACATGAAACAACATTCTGTACTTATTGGAATCGACGAAACTGAAATCCAAGGTTGTTACGCAAAATGACCTCTCAACCCAAGTAGCCAAAAGAGCATTTCTCCACCAGCACCTCGAAAATGCAACAACAAGTCCGAAAATTATACTAACACCTCACCTAGCCCAAAATCATCATTCTGGAGCTACTGGAAGTGTCAAAATTCCGATCCGACACTCCAAACATTGCATTTCTATTCAAGCTCCTCTTTGGGATTTAAGCTTAGCTAATATCCACAATTTCGTATAACTTGCAAACGAAACCTCCAAAGCACAAACTTAAGGTCAATCTTAACTTTGTTTGGTATTCCGGAGCTAACAGAACAGTCAGAATTCATTTTTGAGCTCATCTTAAAAGAAAGTTGACTTTGGTCAATGAGTACATAGTTTTAGGCTCTAAAATAGGGAATTTGAGATATTTCTCAATCGAGTCGCCAGGGATCCGAACTATCGGTCCCTGTAAGTATAAATGACTTGGTGAAACTATCGAAACACTCTAGAATACAAAAATCCATGTATTTATCATAAATGACTATGAGGGTCATTACAAAATCCACTACTAAAAGGACTTTTGTCCCTGAAAGTGACGTAAAAGTAAGGTGTAGATGGGAAAATAATGTACTTGATGCCTCAAACAGTTGTGGATATTTCTTTTGCATCTCACTCTCGATCGAACGGTGACTCTACTACATCTTTACCACTGGAATCTCCCTGGACCTCAATTTCTCACTTCCTTTGCCGAAATCTCCACTGGCTCCTCAATAATGATAGATTCTCATCCAACTATACTTAATCCCCATAGATAATATTTGACTCATTGGGCGTATACCGCTGCAGCATCGAAACATGAAATACCGAATGAACAGCTGAAATCATAGAAAGTAAAGCCAATCCATAGGCAACCTCACCAACTTTCTCCGAAATCTCATATGGCCCGATAAAGCTAGGACTAAGTTTTCCATGCCGAGAAAACCTTATTACACCACGTATAGGCGATATATTCTCAAGAACAACATATCACCAACTCCAAACTCCAATTCACGAAGCCTACGATCAGCATAGCTCTTTTGCCTACTTTGTGCTGCCATTGGCCTATCCTAAATCAATCAAACCTGATCCAACGAATCACGTAGCAAGTTGGTAGGCTGGACTATGACGTCAAAACCATCAAACAAACCAATAGGCTAGCTACACCGCTACACTGCGGGAAGATAAGATAGGGAGAACTTCTACACGGAGGTTAGGGAATGGACCCACTCTAGGTGTTCTTCAGTATAACAATCTTTCCGCTTCTTTCCGACCACAATAATTAACAGAGTCACAATACCTCTAAGTGCTACTGTCGAATATCAACGTTCCAATAAACCAACTCAAGCTACACCTTCTGAACACTTATGCAACACCAACTATGCTGCTATTCCTTGTGAGACTCCAACTCTCCACAATATCATAATAATTTAAAACAAGCACCACTAAACAAATTTTCACAGACTAAGAATGCTATACCCAAAATATGGAGGAGATATCTAATGGAACAGAACATTAGGCAGAACTAACATGGTCACCTTTGACACGACAACACTCCAGTTACCTGGACTCCGGCATAAACCTCTGAAGTGCATGCACGGTGGACCTGAAGCATCAACACTATCAAATTCCCCAGGAGCTATGCAAGTCACAAGTTTCTAGATCAAAATATGAATAAGAGGACTCATACCGCACTAGAAACCGAGGTTGGCAAGTAGGGCCTGTAGCAAGGAAAAAACAACTAAACTACTGGTGCACAGTCCTCAACTTAGGGACTCATGGTCCAAAAATGAGCTTAAGGAGGGACTAATACAACCTTGTTAAGGCAACCTCAAGGTACTGACGTGACTTTGCTAAGAGGCCTTGCCAAGATGACTTTATCGAGATGCCCTCGTTAAGACGACCTTGGGGCACTAGTGTTACTTTGCAAAGGTGGCCTCGTCAGAGAGACTCGGGGTGCTGGTTTGGCTTTACCAAAGCAGCCTCACCAAGGTAATCTCAGTAAGAAAGTCTCGCCAAGGCGACCTCGGGGCACTGTGGCATTCAGTGATCTGCAACAAGCAAGGGAAAACTCTGAGGGTCTCAAATGAGCATCAAGATCCCCCAAGTCTTACAAAAGCAAATTGCATTTGAGGTGAGGAAACACAACATAAGGCATTAACAAACTAGAATTCACGAATTGCACATAATCCAGCAGGGAATTAAGGGTAATACATTTTTACGCCAATCTAGGAAAAAAGGGTGAAGCGTCTATAAACCAATTAGGGAAAAAGATGCTAGAACTCATGAATTGAACCACAAAATATCTATAAAATGTCTACAAAAAAATTGCATAGTTTGATTCATGGACTGAACAATAACAACGGGGAAAATTATAGGTACAATAGTTGCAATAAACTCATGCATTGATCCATACCCAACTGGAAAATAATGATACAAGAACTGCAACTAAAACCCCTGAATTGAATCATAACTATGGGGACAATACAAATACAACCACTACACCCACACCATCCAACATATAGAGCGACAACGTCACTCAGCTAGGCTTTCAACAATATGAAACAATTACCATTTCTACAGAAACTAACGAGAAACACTTACCAATGGAAGGGAATACAATGTTAATTCTTTGGGATGGACTCCGCTTTATTTTAATTTGAGCTTGGAACTCAAGGATAATCGAAATGGAGGAAAGAGGTACGAAAGAAGAGGAAAAAGTTCTGAAAGTTTAAGGAAAAAGTTTTGAACTTTGTTACATATGTATACAAATATATATATAGGGTATTTTCCCAACAGCTTCATGGGCCTGGTCCAATAGTAAAGCTGGGCAAAACTTTCTACAAAATAGCCCAACAGCTTAGGCCAAAAGATCTATTACATGACCAAGCTTAAAAAAAAGGTTAGGGAATAGACTTAAGGTCCAACTAGACAAAAGTTGATATTCTGAATCCAATGGAATGGTCAAAAATTGATTCTGAGCGTGTTTACTACTATTTCACTCTCAAGTTCCACTATTTCAAAACTAAAACTGCAAAACAGGGAAACCAAGATAACGGGAATATGAGTCACCAGGGCACTGAGATACCGGTCCATGTAAGTTATAAAATAAATAGGGAAAAAACCAAATATCTCTAAGTATAGGAAAAGGAAAAAGGAGAGGAAATGACCAAGCGGGTCATTACAACATCCACCACTAAAAAGGTTTTTCATCCTCAAAAGTCAAGAAAGGAGAAAGTTCTTGCTGGCTCGAATAGATGTGGATACTGGGCCCGCATATCTTGCCCTGTCTCTTAGGTAGCTTCCTCAATTGGTCGATGTTCCTAATGAACCCTCACTACCAAAATCTTCCTGGACTTGAGCTGCCTCACATCTCTATCTATAATAGCCTCATGCACCTTAACATATGCCAGAGTGTCGTCAATCTGCATATCATCTCTATGAAAGACTTAAGATGGGTCCGGTACATAGCGACGAAGCATCAATATATGAAAAACAGGATGAACAGCAGCTAACTTAGGTGGCAAGGTGAGTTTGTAGGAGACCTCTCCAACACTGTACAAAATCTCGTACGACCTAATGAACTGGGAACTAAGATTTCCCTGCCTACCAAACCTCATAATGCCCTTCATGGGAGAGACTCAAAGGAAAACCAAGTTAAGAACATTGAAATCAAGGGGCAGAAGCCTATGATTCGCATAGGACTTCTGCCTGCTCTGGATACCAATAGGCTATCATAAATAAGCTTAACTTGATCAGTAGAATCATAAAGCCAATTGGGACTCTAAAGTCGAACCTCGCTGCTGCTAAACCAACCAATGGGTGATTTGCAACACCTACCATATAAGGCCTCAAAACGTGCTATCTAAATACTAGAGTGGTAGTTGTTATTAGACAAATACTCCGCTAAGGAAAAGTTCCCATCCCAACTACCTCCAAAATCAAGCACACAGGCACGCAACATATCCTAAAATACCTGGATGGTCCTGTCGGGCTGCCCATTTATGTGTCGCTAAAAAGTTATACCCAGCTCTCTAAAATTCCCTCTAAAACTGCAAGGTAAACTTTGTGCCTCGGTCAAAAATGATAGATACCGGTACCCATGCAGTCTGACAATCTCGCGAACATATAACTTAGCTAACCTCTCTACATCCCATGTCAAACAAGTCGGTAGAAAGTGAGCTGACTTGGTCAACCAATCCATGATTATGCATATGTATCAAACCCTCTGGGAGTCCATGAAAGGCTGATAATGAAGTCTATAGTAATTCGCTTAGGGATAAAGAGTCTCTACATCTCACCGCCCGGCTCTGTAGTTCAAAATTTACCTACTTATAGTTCAAACACTGAGACATAAAGGATGTAATAGAATTCCTCATACCTCGCCACTAGTAATGCTACCTTATGTCATGATACATCGTTGAAACACTCGGAAGGATAGAGTACCTGGAGCTATGGGCCTCACACATCAGAATAAGAATCAGGTCACCAACCCTCAAAGTCACAAGGCAGCCATGAACCCATATTACACCATCTGTATCTATGCTGGCCCAATCAAAATCACCACATAGGACCCGCTCCCTCAACTGAACTATACATGGGTCCTCATACTAGAGCTACCAAATTTGGTCCATCAAATACGAACTGGACTCAATAAAGGCGATGACTTGCTCTGGCACTGGAAGATCAAATGTAACCATCATTCTATCCAAGAACTGTACCTCCCAAGCTAATGGACTCTCAAAAGCAGGTACTGTGGTGAGGCTACCCATACATACCACCTTCCGGCTCAAGGTGTCGTCAACCATATTAGCCTTGTCTAGATGGCATAAAATAGTCATGTCATAGTCTTTTAGGAGCTTAACCCACCTCCACTGTCTAAAGATAAGTTCCTTCTAACTTATTATTTACTACAAGCTGCGATGATCCGTGAATACCTCACAGGAACCTCATATAGGTAATGCCTCCAGATCTTAAGCATTAAAACTACCGCTACCAACTCTAAACAAGGGTGGGGTAGTTGCTTAAGTGATCCTTTAGTTGCCTCGATGCATACACTCTGACATGGCCCTACTACATCATAACATAAATGTAAATTCCTAGCACTCAATAAGTAGAAAAAGAACCGGTGTAGTAGTCAGCAACTCCTTCAGTCTCAGAAAGCTGTCCTCACACACAGTCGATCAATAAAAGGGCACATCCTTTCGGGTCAGTCTAGTCAAGGGGTGCAGTAGAAGAGAAACCCTGAATAAAGTGATGAAAATACCTGGCTAACCCCAGGAAGATAAAAATCTCGACGATGGATGTGGGTCAATCCCAATCACAAGCTGCTGCAACCTTAACCTGATCAATACTGACACCGGCACCGGATACCACGTGACCCAAAAATGAGATGGAATCTAGCCAAAACTCACACTTGGAGAACTTAGCTTAAAGTATCTCACCCCTCAATGTTAGCAACATAATATTCAGGTGGTCCTCATGCTTGGCTTGACTCTGCGAGTAGACTAGAATATCATTGATAAAGACAGTCAGAAATGAATCCAGATAGGGCTAAAAACACCCAAGTCATTAGATCCATGAAAGCACCAAGGGCATTAGTCAGCTGAAAAGACATCACCAAAAACTCATAATGGCCATACCTAGTCTGGAAAGCAGTCTTCAGGACATCCTTAGCTCGAACACTCAATTGATGGAAGCCGGATCTCAAATTAATCTTAAAGAACACTATGGCTCACTGCAGATGATAAAACAAATCATCAACACAAGGAATGGGATACTAATTCTTAATGTTCACCTTGTTCAACTACCTATAATCAATACACATTCGCAGGGACCCATCCTTCTTCTTAATAAAAGACATTGTAGCACCCTACAGAGAAATTCTAGGATGGATAAAGCCCCTGTCAAACAAGTCCTGCCACTAAACACTTAACATAAGAAGCTCAACCGAGGCTATACAATATGGTTGAATGAAAATAGTCCCGGTGCGCGACTCAACCTCGATAGACAAATCTATATCCCACTCGGGGGTAGGCCAGGCAAGTCGGTAGGGAACATATCAAAAAACTCACTAACAACTAGCATGGCCTCAGGGGACAGGGACTCAACACTAACATCCCTAATATGGGCCAAGTAAGCATAACAACCCCAATCAACAAGTCTAAAGACTTGACAATAGGAATGACCCAGATCAACAAATGACTAGTGAGGAAACGCCATACCACTAGGGGTACAATAGGCATGGATAAGATCATGGTCTTGGCATAACAATCCAAGACCGCTTGATAAGAGGATAACCATTGCATGCCTAGAATCACATCAAAGTCTAGTATAGCCATCCCAATCAAATCAACACACATTTTGTGATCCTAAATAGTCACCCAAAATGAACTATATACCTAATCCACCACTAAGGCTGCACCCACCGGGGTGGATATACTCAAGAGTATAGGCAACCGCTCACTATTAGCACCCAATATTGAAGCAAAATACATAGAAATATAGAAGAGGGTGGAACTTGGACCAAACAATGTCAGAGAAGGAAACCAAAACATATACAATGTACCCATATCCATGACTATACCCTGGCCACCTGACCTCTTACCCCAACTCCTCAAAAGATTGGTGGCCCATCTTTGGCTGGTGGCACTGCCTGTAGTGGTTTGGTGGGTAGCGCTGCATCTTGAGCGACCCTACGTTTAGGGCAAGACCGCGCATATTAACCCTTTCCCCCATACTCATAGCAAACGTCACTTTCTATGGCCTATTCACGGGACCCTTTAGTAGAGTCTCGCAAACTCAAAACTAGGCCCCTGATGGGCTACCTACCAACCCTGCTACTGCAGGCCTTATGCTATCAGCTCAGTTGAAATCTCTATCCAACACCAAGGTCCTCTGACCTGGACCCCATAAACTCACCCTTATGATGCTGCCTCTTCTCGCTACCCCTTTCGGTCGGTCGAGTCAAGGTTTTCATACGACTAGCATGGTCAAGAACATCTAGAAAAGATATCTGTAGCACTTGAAGTAGCTCAACATGAACCTGCAAATCAGGCCTCAAACCACAAGAAATATGGTGAATCCACTCCTCCTCAGAAAATAATAGATCTCCAGCATATTTTTATAACTCAATAAATCGGTCCTCGTACCCTGAAACTATCATCAAACCTTATATCAGACCCTCAAACTGTGTTCGCGATGCCTCACGGACATTATAAGGAACATACTGGGCTAGGAATGCCTCTTTGAACTATCCCTAGGTAAACAGAGCTGACCCTAGCAGTCTACAATCCCGAAAGGTCAACAACCACCAACAGGCACCCTTAAGTAGATATAAGGTGAAGTCTACCCAGTGAGAATCTTGGAGCTCCATTATTTGAGTTGCTCCTCACAAATAGTAACGAACTCATGGGGGTCCTACCCTTGTGCTCCCAAAAATCTAGAGGGGGAAACCAAGAGGAAATGGTCCAACATCTTTTGCACCACAGATGTGGGTATAGAAGAAACGGATGCTAGTGCAAGGGCAGTAGCAGTATTCTGAAGTTGTGTGTCTGATGGTTCTTCTAGTGGAGGTATTGGAACTGCAGAAACTGGGGAAGGGGTTATACCCTATTCCAACCCTGGACAAAGGGTCATGGCCTGTGTGTCACTGTATCGTCTAACCTTTGGAGCATCTGCCACAATAAGTCCCTGAGCAAGGCAAATGGTGGCTGATCAGGTTGTGGTAGAGGCACGGAGGGTGCCTGTGGTTGTGAAGTAGCTTGAGAAGTGGTGACTGGTGAAGCATCCTCCCCTACCCCTTCTTGTCTCGCTTGAGGAGGGTCTCGATCTACGAAGATCCTCTAGTATGGACCATCATCAAAGAAATTAGGTCATGCTAAGTTCAAGAAGAGTACGAATAGCAACACACGATAGGATTTAAAAGAGAATAGAATTTCCCATGGTACCATGTAGCCTCCTGAAGATCTAATGCAAATGTCTACGCATTGATCTGTAGGACTCTACTAGGTACTTTCTTAAATGCCAATGAGACTGGTGAAACTAGGCTCTGATACCACTCTTTCACACCCAAAATCTCATGTCATGATGGCATCTACACCCCTCCAGTAGACAAGCCTCAACCTACAACCCAAAGCTATGCACAATGGGCCACAGACTCTGATAATGCCCAGCACAATAACGAAAATAATATACCATACATAATAACGGGAGCCAACAAAAAATCATAAAAAACTCAAATCCCAAAACCTGTCGTCAGTGGAATATGGAGCAACTATATAGGATAACCTAAAGATAACAAGTATGAAATCTCCGATAATGGGTAATACAATATAGGGCCTATTCTGGATCGAATAAAATAAGCCAATTAAAGGAAACCATGGTCGGCTCAGACGCAAAACCTCACCGTAATCTCCATACTTAACTAGGTTTATACTGCATGATCACCAAGACGCTGATAACCCCTACCTTTATCTGTACCACAAAAAAAGTACAAAAGTGCAGCATGAGTACAAAACAATGTACTTGGTAGGCACCATCGACTGACTGGGTTAAGAATAATATGCGAGTAAATAAGCAATAAAGTAAAATAGGTCGGTAATTTTACAAAAATAATAAGGAGGAAATAACAATAGTAATAAGTAGGAGAGCAAGATATCAAAGGTACTAATATAAAACTACAAGATCTAAATATGAAAGGTATAACTACAAAGTCCAAAATCCAAAACTTGTATTGAGGTAGGGAAACACGCCTATACTCCAATCCAGTCAAACCTCACTAACCATGATACCGTGTACGTAAGAACCATGAATAAGGATCGAATAGAAGAATACTACTAGATACAGAATAAAAGTAAACACAGAAGAATCTACCGGTGTCCTATAACACCGGTAAGTACAACCAGCATAGCATATCCTACTTGGCATACCATCCTACTGGTTGGCACAACCTGTATAGCAAAACCCACCGTGACTGCCCCCTTAAGACAAGTGAGCACACACCATACCTAAAGAAATACACAGGGGCACAAGAAGGTAAAGTACAACTGTAACAATCTCATAACCTCTCTCTATCAGTGCCAGGCACACAACCCCTATTAGTGTCAACAATATCACTGGACGCACACCCCCTGTCAGCGTCATGAACATCATTGGACACACACCCCCTGTCTGTATCAATAACATCACCGGACACATACTCCCTGTCAGTGTCAATAACATCACCAGATGTACCCTCTCCCCTCGGTTAGCATCATCATCAAAACATACGCTCAGCTCTTTAGTGCTAATATCCATCCCAACAGTAAATACACAAGAATATCAGCAAAACAACAATAATAAAGTATGTAGCAGTCCCAACAGTAACTACACAAAAATATTAATACGACAGCAATAATAAGGTAAGTAGCAGTTCCAAAAGTAACTATACAGGAATAATAATACGGCATCATCAATAAGATAAGTAGCATTCCCAACAGTAACTATACAAGAATAATAATACAGTAGCAGTAATAAGGTAAGTTGCAGTCTCAACAGTAACTATACAAGAATAATAATATCGTAGCAGCAATAACATAAATATACATAAAATTTAAGACAAGCGCAGTCTATGATGCGCTAAAGGCCACCAGCTAAGAGTTTATCTCACCACACTCATCACATAGTAGATGAAATAAATCCCAAGGTTAGTGGCCCCCACAGGGTGGCCACGACCTAGGAAAGTAACCCTTTACCCTTTATGCCCTCTTATGGTCCCCCAAGAGTTGAATAATAAGCACCAATAGAGAAACAGGGATCAACCTATGCAACCCATCCCACAATGCTAGCCAAGTCACAAGCATAATATCATTAACCTAGTTTACAGGGCACAAAATAAACCTAGCCTAGCTGGTGGCTAGAAAAAACCTCATAAGTGTATGCACGGTGGACCTAAAGCTTCAACATGGTCGATGTCCCAGGAACTATACAAGGAACAAGTTCTGAGACCAAACTATGAATAAGGGGATCCATAATGAACTAGCAACTGAGGTCAGGAAGTAGAGGCCTGCAACTTGGAAAAAACTAAACTATTGGTGTACAACCCTTAACTCAGGGACTCATGGTCCTAAAATGAGCTCAAGGAGAGGCTGAGAATGAAAAGAAAACAAGCTGAGGTGAAAGGGTGAAGCCCTATCTTCAGGGTAGGGACTACGAGGGTGGTCCCTACCAAGGTGACCTTATCGAGGTGACCTCAAAGCCTAAGGAAAGAATAAGGGCTTAAGCAATCTAGAGAAGTTTTCAGCTAAGAAGGCCTGGTGAGCCGTGTCGAGGTGATCTTGCTAAGATGAACTCGTCAAGGTGACCTCGAGTTGCTGGCATAACTTCGCCAAGTGGCCTTGAAAAGACGACCTTATTGAGATGACCTTATCAAGACAACCTTGTTAAAATGACCTTGGGGCACTGGCTTTACTTCGCCAAGGTGGTCTAGGCAAGGAGACCTCATCAAGGCAACCTTGGGGCAGTGGCATTTCTTTACAAAATAGGCCTCGCTAAGGTGATCTCTCCAAGACAATCTCATCAAGGAAACCTTTCCAAGACGCCCTTATCAAGGCGACTTAGGGGCTACGTGGCATTCAGTGATCTGCAGCAACCCAGGGAAAACTTTAAGGGTCTCAAACGTGTTATTAGGAGCCCCGAATCAAAAAATGAACATAATCCAACTGGGAATCACAAAATAAGGCATTAACCAACTAGAATAAAGGAATTGCACATAATCCAACTGGAAAGTAAGGGTAACACATTTATACGCCAGTCTAGGAGAAAGGGTGAAGCGTCCATAAATCAATCTGGGAAAAAGATGCTAGAACTCATGAATTAAACCAAAAACATCTACAAAACATCTGCTTGCTGTGAATCATGGATTGAAGCTTAACAATGGGGAAGATATAGGTACAGTAGCTTTAACTAAACTCATGTATTCATCCATACCCAGCTGGAAAATAATGATACAACAACTACAACTAAAACTCATGAATTGAATCATAACTATGGGGACAATATAGATACAACAATTCAAGCCAAACCAGCCAACATACAGAGCGACAACAACACGCAGCCAGACCTTTAACAATAGGAAATAGTTACTATTTCATCTATTGATGGTTACCCAAATAGAATTTATTGTGATTCATCTATTATTTGTTTGGATAAATAAGGGTCGAGTTATTAAATATGCTTCTCGATAGTACCCCACTCATGACTTGGAGTTGGTGGTGGTAGTTTCCATGATTAATATCTAGATGCACTATTTGTGTGGAGTACACTGCGAGATCAAAATTGACCACCTCAACTTAAAATATATTTTAAATCATAAGGAGATCAATTTGAAGTAGTTTCATGGATCTAGCTCCTAAAATTCTATGAAATTAGTCTTGTATCATCTCAGCTAGGCTAATGTTTTTGCAGATGCTTTAAGATAGAATGCAGTCAGTATGTATCTTAGCATACTTTTCTTATTTCTGAGAGATTCTTGGCCTTAGACATACATTCATTGGCCAACTAGATGATTCAGTTGGATATTACAGACTCCGATGGAATTTTTTCCTCCTTTGGCATTGATTTATCCATAAATGATAAGACTTTTCAACAACTTGAGGATGAAAATATCCACATCATTCCTAATCAAATGCAAGAAGATGTTGTCAATAAGTCCACTCCTGATTTAGATGGGTTTTAAGGTAAGATGCCAAGCTTTCAGAAAGACATGTGCAAAAAGATGTTGTCAATAAGTCCACTAGCACTTCTTCTTTTATAAACTTTTCTTCCTGTTGTTTCTTCTTTCCACACTTTCAACCTTCTCCTTAATTATATTTTCATCTATCTCCTCTTAACAAGAATGTTTTCATTGATTTTTCTTTCTTTCTCTTGTGTTGTTATTTTCAACACCTTTCTCAAAACTCATTCTTTCCATAGAGGGCCTTTTTTCACCCAACTCTTCTTTTGGTCACCTTATTTTACTTGACCATTTTCTTTATTCGTATTCCTCCTTTACAACCTCCATTTTTGCTACAGTGCTAAAGGAAGCAGGGTTCAAAAACTAGGGATTCAAGAAAAAGGGAACAAGGTGCTTTTACGGCTATCAACGAAGAGTCTATAGGCTCAAAAGGGCTGACTAATGATATTATATCTGGAAGGCTAACATTTTCAAAACATACCAAAGAAAGCCTATATCATTTTCCAATCACACAAGACTTATATTTCGCTTCAATGACACTCAGGGCAAGTTCTAGACTACAATGCATTACATGGTTAATGTAAGAAACCTCACCTCACTGCACATTGGTCATAAAATATAACATGAAAACTATATCTTGTATAATTATCAATTCTAATAAACCTCCAAATTTCCCATGTGTGAAATAATGTAGTGAATGCATGTTTATCCCTCGAACCTGTGTATCCACGCTAATTATGAGTCAACTCTGTGTGCTTCCTATTCTTTTGCAACTTCAGATCACAAGTTACACCATTATGTATTTACAAGTGGTATTAGGTCCACTCACCTACTCCTATCTATGACTAAACTTCCCTCAAGGCGGTCGTCATCCATCCATTGTTGGAAAGTTACTCCTATTCTATGACTAAAGACTAAAATCCTATTTAAATTCTTACACTATCTATTCCAGGTTCAAGGGGACTATCCTTAGAAAAGAATCTGGTAAAGAAAAACTAAGGAACCCCATTAAAACAAATTTTCAACTACTCTACCCTATTCTTTATTATATAAAAAAATTTATACTTTCAAAAAGACAACTAAAACTAAACAGTTATATTCTTACTAAACAAAACAATTTACATCAGTAAAAAAAAAAAACAACACAATATATTGAAATAAAACAACTTAAACACAAATATAAAACTAGAAAATAAAACAGATTAAACAACTGGAAAATAAAAATAAAACAGATTAAACACAATAACAATAATGGAAATAAATTGGGTAGCCATCATACAAGCATAAAAGATATATCCTCCCCCCCATACTAAATGTGACCACTGTCCCCAGTGCTCAAAATAAACAGGGTAAGGAGAATAAAACTCCATGATCAATCCACCGATTTGTCCAACTCAGCTTGGATTCCAACCTTCTCGTCTGAGCTATCATCGTCCTCATCCGAATCCCCTGAGTCAGACCAGGGTTGGTGGGTACATCATCATCGATTGGCTCTAAAAACGGAGGCCCCATCCTGCACATGATTCTAGCATAATCATTCAACGGATACTAATTTTGCAGGGCATTTATCTCCTCTGTTGAGGCCGGACGTCCACCAAGGCACAGCTATAACATTACAAAACCATACATGAAGCCGTGATAGCTTTCATACATGGAATTGTGCTCTTGTGGCGTAAGGCGCTGCCCACCATCAGTCTCTCCTATCCCCCTGCTAGCTATCACATCCACTGCCCTAGGAGATAGAGGATGTATAATATCTACGGGATCTTCCTCAACACCTTGTCTCCTTAGATACTTCTTGACAAGCCCACCAAAGCTATACCTCCAATGGCGACTAGTTCTGGCTTTGGTCATGGCAGAATACATGACTCCCCCAATATTAATCTCTACCCCCATCATCAAAGCAAAGACGAGGGAAATTCGGGTTCGAAGGATAGTGGTGTAGTAATTTATAGGCATGAGGCAATAGTTGACTATCATTAGCCAACATTTGGCCTCCCTAGTAAGATGAGAGAATGCTAGAGCGGCATGGCCACCCCGGCTATCACGAATCCATCGAGTTGGCAAAGTAGGACCGCATAAAGTATAGCGGATAAGACGGTAAGGAGGTTCACGAACAAGTTGGGACAGCAGCAATAAATCATTGGCATCCGACCTAACCAAGAGAGTATTGATTGTTGTTGGTACCCACATGACCACATGGTCACGAACCAGAATTTTTGCTTCTTCCTTGGCCTTCCAGTTTGCATAAAACTCCCGTACAAAATCGACATTGCAGTCTTCTTGATCTTCAAAGATGAAATCTATATGCAACTGTCTAATGCATGCAACTATTTGTGGAAATTCTGCTGCTAGCCGATGGCGATCAATTTTTTCCACGGCCAAGTACTTTCCAACTGTATTATTCCTAAACCATTTCTTCCCCCACTCTTCCACCATAGCACCACCAAAACAGCGGCAATGAGGTCGGGGTGCTGGTCCTTGAGAAGGTTGAGCCCCATGCAAAGCTCTTGCCCTTTTTGCCACAACTCTCGACGAACTGGCACCTTCTCTGTGTTTGGGTGGCATGTAATTCCTGCAAACAAACAAGATTAGCACAACATGCCACCCTAAATAACAAACACGAGACAAATTTTACAAAATTATGAGGGTACATCAGCCTTCCCCCCCCCTATACTGCCATAT
>JBDJHY010743889.1:0-15566 GCA_039654485.1 Withania somnifera | reverse complement strand
TCACGCACTTTAAGCTTCCTGGAGGCATAATCTATCACCTTCCCATTTTTCATTCCGCGGTTCTTCCTCTATCAAAAGGCTCTGAGCCTACTACGTAGCTAGGCAACACAAATCCAAGAAAACCTGAGAAGTATCACATTAGAATACAAATCCACTTGTACCCTCTACTAGGGTCAACACCACAGCTGAAGTCAACCTGATTTTCAACTCTTGATAACTTTTCTCAAATAATTTAGACCACTCAAATTTGTCCTTTTTCTGGGTCAACCTGGTCAATAGATCAACTATATTTAAAAATGTACCAACAAACTAAAAGTGTAAAAGAAATGGTGAATTACAAAATTTTCTTCACTTAGCCGACTTTCACACGGACTCAGTCAATTGTAATTGCTATTTGATAAATATTTAGATTAAGTACAGTAGATAATAGGAAATAAACATACAATATATTTATACTAGTTAGGGCTTAATATTAGACTTAATCCAGTCCCTTTGTGTTGCAAGAAGGTTAAACTTGAGTCTTAATCTAGTTCCTTTAGGTTTCAAAAGGACTCCACTATTTTGAACAATTACAAACCAACTGAGTCTACATAAAACTCAGTTTTCACAATAATTATAAACTGTTGAATCTACACAAAACTCAGTCCTACAAATCTGATGAGTTTACACAAAGCTCAGCATAAAGTCTTTTCTTTTCCCTTACTAATATTCCATCCTTTCTTTTTTGTGTACATAGTAAAACACAAGTTAGTATAATGCTTACTAAAAGTAGAGTAAGAAATAAAACTATAGGGACTTATAGGGCATTCCTATCCTCTTGAAGACTAGTTTTTTATATAGATGTGAGAAGATACCTGCTGGAACAACCTAAGAGATCTAATCATTAAATATAATCAAAAGGTTATATTACCTTCAAGATTGAAACCGACTTTAAACAATCTTTTTTAATGGAACAATTTCTTTTACACATTTGTTTAATATAAAGTAACTTTCATTAATGCACAATCCTTTTTGATTCCTTAGTAGATGTGAACACATTCACTACAAAGAAAGTTTAAGTTGTGAATACATTTAATCCTTCTCCTTTCTCGGAAAGTACTTAAGTTAATCTTCTTCATACTCAGAGATATATAGCTTATTCTTGTTCTTTGTGAACTCATTAATGAATGGTTTATTTGCAATAGAATATAGGATTCTATGGATATTATGAGCAACATTCCTTCATAAAATAGACTTGATGATTCTTGAAGTGTTCCTGCATTGTTATCATACACTGAAACTTGAGCACTAACACGAACATTCTATAGTAACAAGAGAAACCTAAGACACTTTGAATTTCCAAAGTAGAGGTAGGTCTAGGTCAGTTTATAACTGCATCTATTTTCTAATAATCAACCTGAATACCCTTAATGGAGATAAGATGACCATGGAACATAATTGAACTTAACAAAGACTACCAAGAATAGATCCAAGTACTACTTGAGCACCCTGCTCATGAGGTTCATAAAGGCTACATGAGATAGAAGATAGTAGTGATGGTGGGTTCTTTTCAACTTCTAAATAGTCCATAAAAATATCTATTTCTTGATCTCCATTTGTTTGAATACTCTTAGACACTTTGATATCCTTTTTGATTACAAGAACCAGTTTGAGATAAATCTTGGCTACATCACTGCTTGTTTCCGTTGTAGCATCTTTCACTTTTTCCATGTTAAATTGAGTGGAAAGAATAATATATTTGAAAGGATTAATGGTTCTTCAATAGTAGTTAGTTTACCTTCCATCATAGACAACTTCTCTAAATAGAAGTTAAGTCCATTGTTGGTGGAATAGGATATGATGAAGGTAAAGGATCATTTGATGGAGAAGGATTAGATGAATGCTTTTTAGCAGGGACACCATTTTCTCCTTTGATAACCCATGAGTAATTTACTCGAATATACTAATGCGACTAAATACATGGGAATTGTAACATTTCATCACTATCAGAGATGGAATATTAAATAGATTAATATCATGGTCTTCCAGAATTCCAGTAATTACCATGACATAAGGTAGATTTGGGGATCAGAGGCATATTCAATCCTATTATTCAGGATGATGGATGAAAGCTTAAAAAGTTTTTTTCTACAAGATAAAAGGTAACAAGAGTGTCTCTAAGAGATGGAGTGTATAAGGATCCAAAATAAGGGAGTAAAGTAGTAGCCACAATATGTGCTAGAACACGATTTTCAAAGGACAAATCTTTTAGTCCTAAGTAAGGGTGTAAAAGACTTAGCATTATTCAAAGAGAAAATGCTTAGCTTGATCAAGAGAGATATCAAAGTCAGAGGGCCAACCACCTCTACATTTGAATGATTATCCAACACATGAAATAAGAAAAATGTCTTTAAACATCTTGCAGTAAAAAAATGATACCCTTACCTATAACGAGAGATTCAATCTCAAAACGCTTAGAGGAGTGCAAGATGGCATAAAACATTTTGAAAAGAGGATCATACACCATGAGAGGATAAGAGATAAAAAAAATTCCCATATTTGAAAGTCAAAGAACTCACGAACATTACAATGGATAGAAGACAAATGATTTAAATCAACAGTACAATCATGTACAAAAGTTTTATCCTTCAACACTAGAAAGAGATCAACATTATAGGAGTTCCAAAAATAAATTTTGTCATCAGGACATTTATCAATGTTGAACATTTTTTTCTTTTTGAACTTTTGATGGTTTCATCGATATTGGGACATTTAGATCTAGTTTTGAGGGGTGAGGAATGTGAATATGTGGAGTTGTCTAAAAGGTTAGAATCAATAGGAATAGGGGATAAAGATTTTATCTATGCCATACTTTGAGAACCTTTTGAGAGAGGAGTGGAGAAGCCTACTGATATTTGGTGATAATCAAAAAGAAGACGAAGGTAATTGGGAAAAAAGTGAAGAGGAAGAGACCGGTAGGAGTTTAGGGGTAAATAGGTGTGAGTACAAAAATGAGGAGAGAAGAATCCTAAAGAACAGAAAGGCTTTTAAGAAGTTAAAAAGTAAAAACTAAAAAGAAGATGAAATTACCATAAAAGCATTGATAGTATGAAAAATGAGGCAATCATGAAGAGAATTTCAACAGTCAAAAGTGGAGAGGAAATAATCATTAAAAATGGAAAGGAGTTAATTGCAGAGAATGTGGAAAGATAGTTAGTTACATAGATTTGCAACAAGTGTTAAGCAATTCTCAAGAGGATCCTTCAAACAAGGGTTTTCCAAATGTGTCAACACATTATTTTAATATATTTATTTATGTGATCACAAATTATGAAAGATTTCAACAAAAATATTAACAAATTAAATCAAGGGTTTAGAAACTATCCAAATTTAAAATACTTAGCTTTGGAAGGCTTATCCTTGAAGGATTCTATTTTGTACATTTTTGTCCTTAGCATAATTTTGAGTCCTAAAGTAGTTTCTTCAAAAGCATATCCTAGATGACTACTTCTCATCTGAGAAATCTATCATTTTTTCGGTTCTTACACGAATATAATATTTTCTCTAGTCGACCCTTCAGAATTTTGGTCGACTCCTTTTCTCTAGTAGCCAACTTATAATGAGAGATCACTTTCAGAATATTTCTAAAACTCTATCATTCTTGACACATGATTAGAGTAATTAATAGAGGATACAAGAAATAAATTCTCTTACCATTGACATGGAAATAACAATACTGTTTTTTAGAATCTGGAAATAATATTAGAAGAATAATGAAAGAATAATGATCCAGTAAAGAGATATATAGAGATTGTTTCAAAAGTACAAGTAGAGACAGTAAACATTTTCATTGTTAAGTATTTTGACAAGTTTCTTGAAACATTCTTCCAGAACATTTCAAACCTTTGAACATATTTGGAATAATAGTTTGTCAGGACAGTCTTAATTATAGGTACTCCTTTGTTACCACAAGCATAACTATACTCAGAAGTCAATATCTGGAAATATCCATTTCTAGTTTGTAAGATCTATTAAATACAAGTATATGGATATTTATATCTCAGTCTACAGGTAGAACACATCATCATTTATCTTAGAATCGTGAGAGTTATATCTTGATCAAATGATTCCTTCCTAATACTTTGAAGAAAGATACACACTCTATTAAAATTTTGAACATTCTCTATCAAGATACCTTGATGTTTCCCTTTCATGTTCCTGCAAAACAAGAATAATAACCTTAGTTTAGGTACCCAAGCGCTCTTGGGTTCTTTTGGGTTAGGATCAATTTAATATTTAGGTCTCCAAATCCATTTTTGAGATGAACAGGAATGAAATCTACAATTAATAATTTTATGACCAATTTTCCACAATAAAAGCAAGAGTGAGAAAATTTATTGAAGATTCCTTTCTCTTTTTATTTAAAATCCATTTCTATTATTGTTTAACTCGACTAACAGAGTCATCTATTTATTTAAAGGATCGGAATTTTATGAGAAATTTTCTTTTTCTAAGATTTATGAAAAGTAGTTGATAGAATGAAGCCAGTTTTGGGAAATTTTTAAAAATAATTTATCATCATCTTAAGTTCACAAATTTTCTTTTCTAGAAGATCATTTTTTCGAAGATGCTTCAATATTAATTTCCAAATTTCTATTCTCCTTTTGAAAACGTTTAAAGTTATTATAAAATTGAATTAGATCAATAATTTCTTGGTCTAATATATTCTTGAAAAAATCAATGTAAAGATCTTACCTCAATTGTCTCTCCAGTAGCTATGAGACAGATGCTTGAGGAGTCATCTTTCTCGCTTCTTGATATATATCCTCATCCTCTGAGTAGTGATTCTTTATTGGTCTTCCTGGATATCTAGGAAGGGTTGATTTATCTTTTTTTGTTTTCTCCTTTTCTTCTTTTTGATATTTTTGGATGTTTTATCCATCTTCTCTTGATATTCAGCACAGTTTCCTTATGGATAGTTTTAAACTTGTTCCATATTTCCTTGGTGTTATTACATGTGACAACTTTCTTGTAATATTCTCCAAAGAGAGAACAATAGAGCAGATGAATTTTCCTGAAATTTTTTTTTACAATATTCACATGCTCTTTAGAGTAGTTAGAAGAGGATGTTTCTTTCCCAGATTTGTTAGGAATAGAACTTGGTCCTTAGCCCTTGGCCCTTGTTTATTTAGTGACCATTTTTATAGTCAGTAGATTGAATATGTATCTTCATTGTAGTTCTCCATTATAGATAGTATAAACCATATGGAAGCCTGGATATCAAAAGTCCCTTTTGAAATATAGCTCCAGCAATATATTGACCCATGATCTTTACTCACTTTCCATTAAGCAATGAATAAGAGACCTTTCTCTGATACCAATTAGAAGTGCATGATGGGGGTGAATTGTAAATTTGTCTTTCCTCAGTAGACTGTCACACAGACTCAGTCGACTGTAACTATAGATTGATGAATATTCAGATAAAGTACAATTCATATGGCAAAACCAACACACAATATTTTTATACTGGTTGGCGATCAATGTGAGCCTTAATCTATCCCCGTTGGGTTGCAAGAGGGTTTCGATATTTTTAACAATTACAAACCAACTGAATCTACACAAAACTCAATTTTATATAATTATTACAAACTGTATATTAGACATAAAACCCAGTCTTACAAATCTACTGAGTCTACAAAAAACTCAATCACACTCTTTACTTTTCTTTCAAATATTTTGAGGTTATTTATCATTAGAAATTTTCCTCATATATTTCTTGTGTACATAGTAAAATACAAGGTAATACAATACTTATTACAAGTAGAGCAAGTGATAAAATAGTAGAGGACTTATACAACATACCTATCCTTTTGAAGAATAGTTCGTTATATAGATGTGAGAAACTTGTCATTGGAACAACCCAAGAGATTTGATCATTGAAAATAATCAAGAGGTTAGATTATTTTCAAGATTGCAGCCGACTTTGCACAATTTTCTTTAATGGACTAATCTTTTTCAAACATTGTTTTAGTGTAAAGTAACTTCAATTAATGCACGATCCTTTTTTATTCCCGAGTAGATGTGAACACATACATGTAGAGAAAGATTTCATTTGTGAACACATTTGATTCTTATCGTTTCTTGGAATGTACTTGAGCTAATTCTTCGTATTCAGAGATATTCATCTTTTTCTTCAGCCTTTGCAAACTCTTTAATAAATGGTTTTTTCCAAGTAGGATAGAGGCTTCTATACATATTCACGAGCAACGACCTTCCATAAAATAGACTTTATTATTCTTTAAGTGCTCCTTCATTTTTTTCATAAATTGAAACTTGAGCACTAACACAAACCTCCAATAGTAACAAGCCAAACCTAGAAAATTCTAAATGTCCAAAGTAGAGGTAGGTCTAGGTCAGTTTATAACGGCATCTGTTTTTTAATAATCGATCTGGATTCCCTCATTGATGATAACATGACCAAGGAACGCAACTATGTCCAAAGTAGAAGTATGTCTAGGTTAGTTTATAACAGTATCTATTTTTTAATAACCGACCTAGATAACCTCACTAGAGATAGCATGACCAAGGAATGCATCTGAACATTATAAGAATTTATACTTGGAGAATATAGCATGGAGATAACACTCCTACATGGTATTAAGGACAACTTTATGGTGACCGACATGTGCCTCTTCATTCTAGAATACACCAGAATATCATCTATATAGACTATCATGAATAGTTCCAAGTACTGCTTGAACACCCTGTTCACGGGTCCACAAAGGCTGCATGAGAATTAATTAACCCAAAGGACATCATCATGAACATAGAATGGTCATTACGAATTCTGAACAAAAATTTATAAATATCACACTCCTAACTTTAAGTTAATAGTAACCAAACCAGAGATCTATTTTTGAGAAATATCTAGCACTTTAAAGTTGATCGAACAAGTCATTAATCCTAGGAATAGGATATTTACATTTTATTATGAACTTATTAAGTTGGAAATAGTCTATATACATTCTAAGGACCAATCTTTCTTATGCATGAACAAGATAGGGGCAACCCAAGAAGAAACACTAGGCCTAGTGAAACCCTTATCTAGAAGGTCTGCTAACTAATCTTTTAACTCTTTGAGATCAATTGGAGTCATTATGTATGGCGTAATAGAAATTCACTGAGTTTCTGGGAGAAATTCTATCCTAAATTCAATCTCTCTATCAGGAAGAACTCTGGGTAGATCTTTGGGAAATACATCTATAAAATCTCTAACTATCAGAACTGATTAGAGGTTGTGGGCCTCAAAATCAATGTCCTTAACCCTAATTAGGTGGTAAGTACACCAGTTGGATATCATTTTTCTAGATTTCAGATAAGAGATAAAATGATCCTTAAGGACGTTTGGGCTATCCTTTCATTCTAAACTCTTATTTAGAAACTTAAACATAACCATTCGGGTGCTACAATCAATTATGGGATAGTCGGAATAAAGCCAATCCATGCCAGGGATGACATCAAAGTATACAATATCAAGGTCTATGTGGTTTCCAGGAATGATATTCTGTAGGACTAAGACCAGCCACTTTTAGTAGACTTTTTGTGTTATAATGGCTTCTCCAACTAGTAGAGATAGAAAAGTCCCCAACTAAATATTCAGGACTAACTCCAAATTGACTAGCTACATAGGGAGTAACAAAATATATGGTAGCTATGAGTTTAACAAAGCATAAAAATCACAAGACATATGGTGAGTCCTCCTAATCTTACCGAGACATAAAAAATAGAACCGATTATGGCTCTGACCGCCTCCAGTGTAAGATGAAATGCTCTACTGCACTAGGAGAGCTACTAATGTTATTGAGAAGATAGTCTAAATCACATTGATAGTATTCCCTTTCTTAGGTAAGTATGTTATCTATCTATATGCCCCCAAAGTAACCACCGCATAAAGGATAATCCTAAAGCTTATGTCCAACGCGACCACATATAAAGCAACCATCTTGACCAACTAGACATTGAATCGAATAGTTCTTCCTGTACCTGTCACAAGTAGGGAAGGTACGACCTTCTGAAATATTTCCCTGAGAAAGTAAACTTAATGATTTGGCCCATTGATCCTATGGGGCCTAAAATTCTAAGATGTAGCACTGGATAATGAAGGAGATAGTAGTTAAAAGCTCTATTTTTTCTGCTACAGTGGTTTGTTCTCTACATCAAATTGAGGATGACTAAACTTGGAGGGTCCATCCTTGGCCTTATTACTTCTGTCCCTCTACCTTAACTTGATCATCAGAGTTAAACTTTATCGCATGAAATAAGACATGGAAGAAGGGAAACACCTCTTAAACATTTAGTAGCCTCACCATTGTAAGTTTGGTGCACTTTTCACCTATAAAAAATGCTAGATTTTAAACATTCCTAGGAAATTTGAACCTAGTACTTTGATACAAAGTTTGTCACATCCTGAGTTCATACCCTAAAGGAACATGGCACCCAGATCAACAGAATAGACCCAATTATACCCTTAGAACTATCATCCTATAGACTAGACGTGAACTAAGTGAAACCAAATATATAGACATAATAAGAAATAGTCAAAATCAGGGAAAATAATATGGAAGTGAACAAATTCAAACAACTACCATACTATGTTTGATAGGAAACTAGTATTGTCTACTGGGATGGACAAGTCTCCAGCTATATAAATTGAAAGAAATACTGAAAATGAAATCAACTCTAAACAAGTATCATCCAAGAATCATAAGAAGTCACCACTACAACTGGAAATACTGGTGACCCAATCAATCATGTGTGTGTGGAAGGCTAGGTAGATCTACATTATAAGACAATGCAGTGCAAGAAAATATAAAGTCAGTACTTGAGATGTACTAGTATGTAAGAATAAAATATGACCTTAAAGAAAATAATGCTAAAATGGAGATATAAAATGCAATAACCATTCAATTGAGATGATATTACAATTGGACTAACTATACTGAACAACCTAGACAAGCAATATAAATAAGAAGCTATTAGACATGCATTAAGAATTTATCAAGTGACTGAAAAAAATATATATAGTTTAGAAAGACTAAACACAACATAATTAGTTAAAATTAACAATTGAGCATTGCAATCCAACTGAATCTGAACATGGTGGGAAGTTCTATAACTGACTATAAAACTATGTGACCATGCCATTTAGTCCAACGTATAACACTAAATAGAAGGGGGTCATACACTGTAACAAAGGTATAGGACATGATAATTACTCATAGTGGATCAACAAAAATTTGAATGATGCCTTATATTCTAAACAATCCTAAGGTGACACATAGTTTTAGGATTAGGGTTCGTCGAACTTGAACCACTCAGTGATAATAATACTCCTAAAACATGAGACTTTAGTTGAAGATATCTTAGTATCCAACTGAACCTGACTATCAATATAAGTTGTATGTCTAATTGATACCGACTCTCTTTAAAATCATGTACAATACTATCTGAGCCTGAATTCTAAGTATCTTAAACAAATTTAACACTATTTTTGGCTAGACTTAAGTCTTTATGAAGCTAACAAGTTATGAAATCTGACTACTAACTGGGCTTTCATGACATTACCAAAACATGCCTAGGTACTAATCATTTATTAGCATTAAATCATGAATCCAAGTTTAAATACATAAAGACATATAGAGTTACAAAATAACATGAAAAATTATGATAGATAATAATAATAATAATAATAATAATAGAAAATGTTGAAGGAACTGATTACATCCTGAACTATCTTATTGTAAAGAAACTAGAGTCATAATTTAAAATCCTCAAATGAAAATAAGAAGTTTTAGATAAAAGGGTGAAAGGAAACCCTTGTTGAAATCCCACATACCTGACTTGAACTTCTATACTGAACTTGATGGTGAGATTGATGTACTTGAGCTTTTTAAATGAACACTAGCCTTTGAGAGAGTTAGAGAACAAACATCAATTTTTCTAAGTGTCTAAATGAATGAAAAGGGTAACCAATTTGGGGTGTTTAAACCCTCCTAAAAAGTTCGTTGTATTAAGGTAAAAAGATGGGGAAAAGACCATTTATCCCTAGGAAAACTGAATTAAAAACTAAAAATTCAAGGTTGATGGCCAATTTGATATACCATCAAATGAAATGACAGACCAGCAACTAGTCTATTAACTCTTGGACAAAATTTTCTAAGTCTTCTATTAACCAAGTCGACCGACTTGACAAAATGTCTAGTCAAACATTAATTTGTTTGATAAAAAGGTGGAAATCACTTGGCATGTTTAACGAATGATTCAACCATCCTTCAATTATTTGATCTTCTATGGACCCTTTAGTAAACTTTAAAAATTGAAAAAAATTAGATATTTTTTAGGCCAAGTCTGAACATGGTTTGGGAAATTTTATAGGATGTTACAAGTTTGATGCTTCTAATATTGGTTTAAGGTATGCTTCGATGTACCAGGATCATGTGATTGCATATTCCTCCAAATAGTTAAAGGAGTATGAGTGAAACTACCCCACATATGATTTGGAGCTTGCAATGGTAGCTTATGCTCAAGGTTTGGCGTCATTATCTCTATGGTGTGCATCATGAGATATACAATGATCATTGTATCCTACTGTATACTTATGTACTTTGTGAGGGATCAGTTATTTTCCCACATGAACTGTAAAAACTAGTGGTTATCCCACTGAATTATGAACCACTGGTATAGCTCTCTACTGTGGGGTTTTTTCCCCGACTCTAGTTTGTGAACCCTACAATGTACCACATTGTGATATGCTCCCTAAAACCCCTAAGACTCTGAGAAAAGTTTCCTATAGTGGCAGGGCAACCACATACTCAGGATTGTCCTGTACCCCCTTTTTTTCAACCTCGGTCTCAGGGGAGGCAGCTCTAGAATGACTTCTCACTAAGGATGATCCCCTAGTCCTACCCCTAGCTCTAGCTCTGTCCTGACCTCTACCATGGGAAACGAGCACTGAAATATCATTCTCATCTCTATCAAATAGTAACTATATTCCTCACCACCTTTCAACCAAAAACACGTGAGGACTCAGCATAAGTGAATGAACGACGTCAGATAAAGAAGAAAGAATGAAGATAAATTTTCCTAGAGTTCTATAGTCTCTCAAGGATAAGTAATGGATGTCTCCGCACTGATTCTAGAGACTATACTAAACTTGGATTGTATATAATTGTACCTATGAACCTAAGGATATAATACCAACTTGTCTCAACCAAAAATTCAGTTGTTATGGCACCTATCTTTCCCACCACAATAGGTTAGCCAAGTTAGTGAGTAAATAAATGTGGAAATAACTAGCAATAGTAAGGAAAATAAAGAATTTAAAGCGGAAAATCATAACTACATCCCCTAAGACAAGGTTGTCACTGTTTCCAAGCCACTAAATTAGAATTTATACAAATTCTCAAGTCTCTCAATATCTATAGTGAGTAAAGATACAAAAAAAGGAAAATGGTATAAGGCATCCGACCACTAATGAATAAGCTGGAAGCTACCTCAAAATTTCTCGAATAGATCCAGGACTAAGCATGGATAATCGATCACAAAATCCTAGGTCCTGAACATGCACAAAAATATAGAAAAGCACGAGTGAGTATGAGAATACGGTAGTCAATAGCATCGTTGACTAGTGTAAGTATAAAATAGAAGTGGAACCCCTGACATCCAACCAAACCTATGATACTACTATCTGCACACACTTTATATATAGAAGTCCAAACAACACCCGGGTCTAACATATCTATAAATTCCAAGACAATAACAACTATTAATAATCTTGAATCGAATACAAGTATCACAAATCTCCAACCTACAACAAGTAGCAAGTAGTCCCAAATAATCATTCAGTATCAAATAATATCAAGTTATCAACAACAATCAGATAGTCTCAAATCACCAACAAGTATCAAAGAGTCTCAAATCGTTAATCAACATCAAATAATCATGATGCATTCATAAAAGTATGTACACACTCGATGTTGAATATGGTAACAGATGAGACCTATGGGGATCACAAGGCCTATGTACCTATACTGGAGTGGTACCCAATCCTAAATAATCTAACCATGGCATGAATAATCAATTTGTAAACAAGTTACCACCATAAGAATATCAATATAATCAAGTGATTAGAGAATAATTGAGTTATGAACAAGTTACCACAATAATAATATTATTATAATCAAATCATTAGAGAATAATCAAGTTATGAACAAGTTATCACATTAATAATATAAATATAATCAAATAATTAGATAATAATCAAGTTGGAACAAGCCACACAACAACAATATTAATATAATCAAATCATTAGAGAATAATCAAGTTGTGAACAAGTTACTAGAACAACAATACCAATATAATCAAAATCATTAGAGAATAATCAAGTTGTGAATAAGTTACCACAACCAAAATATCAATATAATTAAGGGCCAACAACTACACTTTTTTCTCAAGTAATTCATACAAGGTGTCTATTTCATCTTAAAGAAAAAGTATATTGACCTCTCTTAAGCAATTAATGACTACACCTCAACTAGGTTCAATTGGACAACAACGACCTCACAATAAAATATCAAATACATTTTAATCAATGCGATATAATTATTTCAATTCCAACTATTCAAGCCTACTCAAGGCATCACAATCATAAAAAACTCATGGGGTCACCAATTTCAATAATAGGACACAATTTATCAAAAAATTCACTTTGTTTTAAGCATAATTTGCTTGACACTATTACACGAATTAATACTTATCATTTGAAGTCCAACTAAATACCCTAATATTCCCATTTCTCCCAATTACTATCACTAATCAAGAATTCACACCAATATTTTTTAAAAATACCATAAACCTTATCTTGTTTAAAGTTGGAGAAATCTATTAATCATGAGTCTTGCCCTTCCATAGAGCCTCCACACGAGAAAAATATATTCACAAACACATTACACCCAAGAAATAACACCAATCAATACTCATATGTTTATATTTAGCACATTAAAAAAAGATTTGTCCCCGGCTAAAAGTATCAAATTCAAATTTATTACAAAAACATGTTACCCATAACTTGGGAGACTTAAATATCAAGTTTCACAAAAAATCCAATCCATTTCAAAGTTCAAATCTAGGTTTTAATAATTTTTGTGTTCATACATGAACCCCCTATTTTTTGGGGTCCAAAACCTTTGAATCCAATGTAAAAATCATGTTAAAGTAAAATGGAAATGAATTAAAAGAGTTTAGAGTCATTACCCAGTTGATAAACCTCAAAAATATCCTTTTTTATTTCCCAATTGAGAAAAATATGACCTAGGTATTAAAGCCAATGAAACAGTTTGAGATATATGGGATCACTGCCTAGGTGCATTGTTCATCGCAAATGCGGCACCTAGGCACAAATGCAGAAATTCCTAGTCATTTACTCATAGTGAATGCGACCATAAGGATATGATACGATGCACCCTAGTCTTGATCCTCGGCGAATGTGGTGACCCTTTGTGAACATTGAGGAGTGGTGGTGAAAGCATCTAGCAATAGCAACATCAAAACTCTAAGTATAAATCTTTTTTAATAGAACCTTGAGATTTTTTTGGAATCTTGTGAAAATAAACCATATACAACTATGTTAATTTAGATGTTTCAGACTCATCGGAACTATCAAATCATGTGTACAAGGTCTCCATGACCCGATACTCATTTAATACCTAAAAATCAACTTTACTAAAATGACCAAAATGTCCTCAGGGCCTAAGAAAAATATGAAAGACCTCATTTTAGGCCAAAATCCACCTCTAAATCCAACCGACCCATCATTTATCAAATATGAGCACTCTAAGTCTGAATGTTTACCTAAGTTAACCATTTTCCTTAAAACACAATTTTATCTCGTCAAATCACCCAAAATCAGCAAGAATGGACTAAAACAGGAAATAAAGGTGTTATTCGACAAAATTCTAAATTCTAAAGCTGGTGGAATTGATGGGTTTCTATTTTGAGGTCCCGAACTCCACATAACTCCTAGAGTTCCCTATTTCTCGCTTTCAAACCTTCGAATGTAAAATTTTCAAAATCTTACTCAAAAACTCATTTCATTCTCGAACCAACAATGAAATAAATTTAGTTTAGTGTAACACAACTACAAAAAGGGTAAATTAGTCAAAATTCACTAAGATAAAATAAATAACCTGGAGAGTCATTACAAAAGATGGTCAGGTTCTGGTTTATTGAGTGTATCTACTACTCTTATAAGATACCAATTAGGTTTGTTTTTATTATTGTACTTTCTTTTTTGCTTTTTTTTTAATTAGAATCATGTTGTCTCTATTTACTACTTCTATTCATTTGAGATACTGGTCCTGAAATTTGTCTTTATTTTAATATTATCATGTTATTTGCACTAGCACTCGTGGTATGCTACTTATATTTTATGGTTAGCTCTTTTAAATATATTTTTCTTGATATGTAGCACATATATCCTTTACTATCGTACTTATACTTAGATGATTAAAACAACATGCTTTATTACCTCTTATGTTGCCTTGTTTGATTTAGATATCGTTGTTTACTCTATTTATATCTTATGTGCCTAGTCACCTATGATATCTACTGGGTGCTTGTTGTTTTTTGTAATCATGCTACCCTTTTGTATCTTTTTTGTGATGCATATTATAATTCCAGTTATTGCTTCTAACGCTATTCATATGAAGATTCTTTTAGGACATCATAGGGTCATCTCTCGGTGTCTAGAGTCGTCCCATATCCATCAATTTTGAGTTGCTTATTATGTATTTCAGAGACAACTTTGTATATATATCACACCCAGAGTTACCCCCTAGCAGAGACCAGTGTCCTTAGCCACTAAGTTTCCTCAATAGCCTTGGATGGACCCTTGGCTCATATAAAGCTCTAATTCTCACACTCAATGGTCCTCAAATTAGTCAAATACACAAGTAAATAAATAAATAAAAACCCAATATTCAAATTTAATGCAACATATGTCCGAAATCCATTATATGCTAAAACTTTGGCTGCTAGGACAAGATCCCTAGGAAGCATTAAGAAATAAAAATAATGAACAATTATAATGTCTTAGATCTAGAAAATAAATGCAACTCCATAGTCAATACTCGAACCAATAAGGACTCACACTCTTCTAGCTTCTATGGGATGCAAGTCCAAACCAACCATGATCATCTAGAAAGTTGGTAGGTGTTGCGTCCAAACGCACATGCAAGTGTATGCATTCGTACAAGTAATATAGTGGCTCTTGCGAGCCAGATATCGAACCCACAGGGACTTGTAATTTATTGACTCTCTCGATTAAGTTATAAAAGGATTTAGGTCTATGTCTTGATTAAGAGTGGAGATGAGTATATTAACTAAGTTCAAACTAAATTGTAATATAACTAAAAAGTGTGCTGTAAATTATACTTAAAGAACTTCAATAATTCGAAAGGTTTTAGGGCTATGGATTCAATCACACACACACATCCGAACTTTAATTAAGAAAAGCTATTTATCCGTTGATT
>JBDJHY010743671.1:0-15568 GCA_039654485.1 Withania somnifera | reverse complement strand
ATAACCCCAAATAAAATAACCAAGTCCAAAAAGGACTTCAAAAATAATTTCTGGCAGAATGGCCTGGATCACAATGTGATTCGTATTGTGATAGATTAACCGAATGCCATCACGAAAGGGATCACGTCGTGATTGGCTTGAATATTTTGATAACCAATCATAATTAAGGAAAACACAGTGCCAGCAATTCATTTTGCAATTTGCAAAATGAATTCAATTGTATATATTATTATATTATTAAATCTCTTTTGAATATAATATTAACTTTATTCCATCAAGCTGCCTGCTTGACATTTCCTCTGTAATCTCTCATATTTAAGTCGTTTGAGCTCTAAACTTCTTTCTTTTCGTGTAAATTATTTCTACACCATAATATATAATATTAGCACAATATAAATATTTATTACACAAGAAACAAATAAAAATATTAAGATATGAGAAAAATAATGGCTAAATTTATGGTATTTTGTCCTCACATCACCACCCTACACTTAAGCTTTTGCTTGTCCTTGAGCAAAAACTAAATCTAAACTACATAAAGAAACCTAGAAAAATCCACCACCTCAGTTGATACAAACAATTAAGCCATATATGCTTTACAAAATCAAGTATACCTTCCCTGCTCATTGTGCAAAATATAAAAACATATGTCGAAATCCCAATTCCTAACCTCAATGACGGACTCTAACTCATCAAATTTCAGTTTGCTCCCCTAATCTTGTCAAAGAAAGTTAATAAAATCACTTATTAATCATGAAACATGTGCCCTCGCAAGAAAAAATAGTCCAAACACTCAATTCCGAGAAACAAACAGACTTTAAGTA
Organism: Withania somnifera; assembly: GCA_039654485.1. NCBI lineage: Eukaryota > Viridiplantae > Streptophyta > Magnoliopsida > Solanales > Solanaceae > Withania > Withania somnifera. The sequence continues at coordinate 14,744 of JBDJHY010743671.1, read as the reverse complement.
CTTAGCATCCAAGCACAACTCTTGCACTTATAAAGAATTCACATGTATACACAAAGTTCCATAGGCTTTCCCATTATGTACATATCCACTAATTAAGCATGCTCGAATAGAATCAAATAGGATTTTGACGGATTGTAATGTTGGCTAAGGGACGGGTAGGAAAGCTATATAATAGTGACTTACACTTCCCTAAGCACTTTTCACCTATTAAACTTCATCACCCATTATTTTTTCAGTTAATTGTTTCTTAACCCTCTATTCAATAATATTAACTAGTTATCTCATCATATCAAGAATAGTTCGATCAATCTTCTTTCTTTTTTTTCTTTTTTCTTCAATATCTTTTTTTTCACATCACATTCTCTCAAAGAGGGCCTTTTCATCACATTCAGGTGACATATCAACAAGAGCTATATCATCTTCTAATCAGAGCAATACTTTATTTTGGTCCAATAACATGCAGGGCAAGTTCTAGACCAAGATGCAAAATATGAAATATGCAAGAAGCCTCACCTCACTTGGCATAAGTCTCAACTAAGATGGATCAATTCTACTTCTAAGACAAAAAGGGTCATTACAAATTATAAAACAAGAAAAATTATATACAAATTGATATTCATGAGCCCAGGTGTCAGAAAATTTGTCATTTAATTTAACACTCAAGCACTTACATGAATGTATTACTCAAGCTCAGGCCTAATTTATTTGTATCAAACAAGTCAATTGGTATTTATTTTCTCCCTAAATACAATAAAAACTAAATTACAACATAAAAAATAAAACTATTCCTAAAAATAAAGAAGAATACTTTAAAATACTCATTTCAAAAGGCCCCCGAAAAGAACCGAAAAGAAAAACCAAGGGGTGAATGAAGTATGCTTCACTAAAAAATAAAATAAAACTCCTATAACATACTTCACCCAAACATAGTATATGAAGATACCCCACCCCACACTTAAATCATGCATTGTCTTTAAAGAAATAAAAATTATAAAACAAGGGTTGGAAATACCCCTTGATGCCAAAGGTCGACGCACTAGCAACTCATGGCATGAGATAGTCAGACTTCTCTCATTTTTGGTTCTTCATGTGGGAACCCCACAATTAGTTCCAACCATCTAGATAACTTTCATAATCTTCTAATGTCTTTATGTAAGTTCGGGTACTCATACTTTCACTAACCTGTAAGAAAAACAAAAATAACACAAAAACAAAAAGTGATACTATAAAACTAATAAACTAAAATAAAAATCCTATGCTACTAGTTGGGTTGCCTCCCTACAAGTGCCTTATTTAATATCACGGCATGACCCGTCAACTTTTTCCTCCACCATGAACTTATAAATTTTACCCCTAACTTCATTTTCATTTTCCTTTCATGCTCGAGGGGCTTAGGTAAAAAGATAAAGGAACCAAACAATGAATGTTGCATGTTATATTTCTTGTCCCTTAAGTGAGTATATTTCTGATTCAGGCACAATAAATTCAAAAATATAGCGTAGTGTTCCTCCTCCTCAGATTCTTCTATTGGCTCAGATAGTTCAATTAATAATTCACTATCTAGACATAATGTAGAAAAATGATTGAAATGAGGTCTAATGCACCCAAACTCATGAATTGTATTATTATTCACATCCTCATTTAATTTTGGTGTACTCTCCTCAACAATGGCAACTTTATGTAAAGTATGATCAAGTAATAGTCATCCCATTTTACCTCCTCAATTTGGCTTATAAGTAACTTTTCATCCCCACGCGACTTGTAGATAAATTTTTATGTGTCAAACGTATCAATATTTGCAATCAACTCATCTTTTAAGTTGCTAGATATCTAAGCCAAACCTATCAACCTTATGAAGGAGCTTCATTTCTCCTTCTATCAAGTGTGTTATTGCATTCTCTATGCTCCTATATATATCCCCAAATTGAACAACTAATTTTTTGCATGAATCCATACTATAAAGAACAAAAGAATTATTAAACCTTTCATTAGAAAAATTTGGGGTAGGACAACTACACACCGGACACTCATTTCAATAGCCCCCATAAAACTCACAAGTTAGAGACGGTGCACACAACTCACCCTCGGGAATATATGGACATTGCTTCCAAAAGTGAGATCTTCTACAATAAGGACAGGCATTCACAAAAAAGGAATATTTATCACTCCATACTTTTTCATGCAAAGATGTCATCTCAGAGAGAGTACTATTTTTTATTAGTATTTTTTTAATGAAATAAATAAAATAATAACAACTAATGATTATAATAAACTTATATAAAAAACTTATAAATGAAAAGAAAAATTTTAACCCAAAAAAAGTTAATTTACAAGTCCCCTGTAACGGCGCCAAAAACTTGTTGCGTCCAAATGTACACTCAAGTGTACACAATCGTATAAGTAATATAATGGCTTTTACAAGCCATATTTCAAACCCATGGGGATTTGTATTAACTGTTTAACTGGATTAAACTAATTCTTAACTATTATTTAGGTAGAGAGTTTACAGAGATATATTTGGGGATGTCATTAGACTAAGAATACTAAAATTAACTAATAGACAATTAATCTAGAGAAGACTATATTTCTACACGATCAATGACTAACTCGAACTAGGGTTATGGATTTTCTAGCACTCATATTAATTAAGTTAAGTAATTAACTTAAATTATCTAATTGTTGGCTCTGGTTTAATCTATGAGTAGGGAATGATCATCCTCTAATCACTATCTAGACAAATCCCACAACTACTTCAATCGACATGTATTGTGATAATTTAGTTTAGATGCATTATATTTATCTTCCCGTAATGAACCAAGCAAGGAAAACTAAGTACAAGATCTCGTCTTAGTTGTGAATCATATTCAATTATCCAACCCTTTCATAATCTATATATGAACTCACTCCTTACGTTTCTCATTCTACCTTTCAGATTCCCGATTAGTTAAGTTTCAGGTTTATTAGTTGATCTTAATGGTCATGAAGGACTAAGATACTACGAATAGAAAAATAAGGCCAATTATATAATAAGTCTCGCAAATCAAATAATATATAATGAAATAATCATCTTGCTAGTTTATACCAAAACCCTATATCAAGAAGAATTAGTTCCACATAGACATGGAACAATCACAACAAATCATTCAAAGAAGAAAGTAAAAATATATAAATAATGGAGAAGAAAAGTGTACACAATTGTTCTCCGGTATTCACGGTGGCTCCAAGATCTTCCCCTAGATTAAATATCTTTAAAAAATATTATGTACAATGTTGAGCTCAAAATAATCTCTACCTTAAAATAATATGTACCATTCCCTAATTATTGTACAAAATAGGATATTTATAGGTGTAGGAAACAACACCAAATAAAATAACTAAGTCCAAAAAGGACTTCAAAAATAATTTTTTACATAGTAGGAGGGATCAAGACGTGATATGTATCGTGATGGAATAACATAATGCCATCACAAAATGGATTACGTCGTGATTGGCTTGAATATTTTTGCTGACAATCAAAATTAAGGAAAAGATGGCACCAATAATTTTAATTCGCAATTTGCAAATTGAATTCAATTGCATACATTATTATATTATTAAATCTCTTTTGAATATAACATTAACTTTATTCCATTACGTTGCGATCTTGAAATTCCTTTTGTAATCTCTCATATTTAATTCGTTTGAACTCCAAACTTCTTTCTTTTCTTGTTAAATAATTCCTACACCATAATATATCATGTTAGCACAATATAAAGTATTTATTACTCAAGAAAAAAAATAAAAATATTAAGATATGAGGCAAATAATGGCTAAATATGTGGTATTTTGGCCTCACTTCAGGGTGTCTCTAGTAATGCTACCTCATTGACGAGGTTGTTGAGACCATGGTATGCCCTATTTCATCTAATGCGAAGCTAGTTTAATGGATTTTATTTCCAATACATATAACCCTGAAACCTAATGTATTTACCAATAAAGTATTGAATATCCTCCATAAGATTAAATCCTATGCCCATTGAAGGAGTCATGTGGAGAGAATCTCAAACCCATGAACTGTTCACATCCTCTTAAGAAGTAACACTAGGAAATGTTACATGCCATCTGTATGACTAGGTAACCATATATGTACGGGTATGAATAGCCCTATTATATCTTACATAATGAACCAAGATGATACAAATAGCTCAAAATTTGTTCTATATTTATGTACAGGTATGAATAACCCTATTATATCTTACTTGAATGAGCCAAGATGATACAAATAGCACAAAAGCAGTTCTAGATTTATGTAAAGATATAAATAATCCTATTATATCTTACTTAAATGAACCAAGATGATACAAGTATCACAAAGCAATTCTAGATACAAATAACAGAAAAAACTTTAGAATGCTTTCTATTGTAGGCTCGAGGTTCTAACTAAGTTGGATTACATATGAAATTTAGTAATTTGAGACTCCATTTTTTAGATTTCCTCCTTTTCATTAGTGGTGCTAGACTTATTTCCATTGTTGACCTTAGCTATCATAGTAGGATAATCTAGATAATATAAATCAAAGTAAGAGTAGGAATAGACTCCTTAACTTTGCTCTACCACACGATCTAAAAAATGAAAAAAATCATTGCTTAAATGTCAAAGAAGCCCCCTAACTATAAATGTGGCACGCAAGACATTCATAATTAAAGCTCTACTAGAAATGACTTTGGATACTCCCTAGGACGAACTACTCTTGTACCACTTTTGTCATACCCCAACTCTAGGCGAGGCGGACAAGCACCATATGAACACATGTTATATAAATGACCTATGATGAGAAAATGAACCACTGTACAAGTAGAATTTATAGTATGAAGCTAACTATACAACCCAACTATAATGGCCCTCGGGGCCATTCCCATGATTTCCACGTCTTCTAAGCATTTAGAGAGTTATTATAACTTTCCCAAGTCGTTTAAGATTTTCTGGGAATGATAGGTTGGTTCCCTTGAAGTTTTATGGTTTGAATTCCATTGCAGTTATAGCTTTCTCTGGTCTTACTCAACTTATATTTTTATCGATTCTGTTGAGTTGGAATATCAAGTAAATAAATATTCCATATATGAAGTGTTAAAATTGGACTTCGTTTCCATTCCGGGTGCTTTTAAAAAAAATTCAAAAATCTATTACGGGAGGTACGTAGGACCGATTTATCAGCCAGGTGACCCATAAATATAAATCATCTGAATGATCGATATGTCGATCGATCATAGTCATTATATAATTATCTTCTTCACAAAGATATTGATCTTTGGAGCTTCATAAAGCTCTTTTGAGGGTAGATATTCTAGTTTCAATCCATAGAATCATGTTGCGGTGGTTCTACGATCATTTCTATTAGATAATTCTTCATTTTCTATATTATGTAAAAAAAAATTGTCTAATATCTTCCATTTATAGCATTAATTTGAGCCCTTTTTATACCATATGATGTATGAGGCATGCTCTACATATTGGTCTAAATATTTCCTTTTTCTTAGTTATTAGGGTTTACAAATACATTTTTAGCTTGGTTTTTTACCCTGCTATTTATATAATACCCAGCACTGTACTCACTGCCGTATCGAAGACGGTCTCAAGTCCCTGCATTTAGTAATAAAAACATGTATATGAATAAGTCACGGTGCCAAGGATGAATCCTGGACTAAAACAGGTAAAAGTAGTATAACCGGGTGCTTGATACCATGTCGAGACTAAATCAGTAAAGATAATTACTTATGTTATTATTTTAAATTACCATAAATATCCTCTTTCTGTAATGAAATACACTCATCATATCATCACTAGCCCTCAAGGCTCACATATCAAGTGGTGATACTACCCAGCCCCAATGCACTCTCATTGGAACCTTAGGCTCGGTCTCCCCGTGTCATGAATGCACAGAGAAGCGGTAACATATAAGCATATTCCACATAAGTATCATGTTGTAATCACAATCTATGCCTTGTACAGGCAACTGCAATAAATACTAAGTCCCGGTCTCGTATCAAACAGGTATCAACATAACCATATCAACAATCAACGGATGAAATAAAGGTACGGGGATACTATACACTTAGATACCCATCCCAAGGAAGCTATTTAGTACAACTAGTAAAGCTGTAAACCCAGAATTAGCCCACGAAACCTACCTGTCGTCCGATGACAAAGCTTTGCAAAAATCCTCAAATTGAACTCCGATGATATCAAATGTGCTCCAATCAATCTGAAACTTGCGCCAATGAATTCCACAAGTCAACACAAGTCCAACGATGCAATTTAAAATAAATTCCGGACCGGGTCCAAAATTGGGCCTAAAACGGGCTTACAGGGCCCATTTGACGAATCCGGAAACAAAATTTACTACAGGGTTCCCAACGCTGCCAGGAACCCATACCCAAAAATTTAAGCTCAAAGAAAGCAACGAAAGAGCTTCAAATCAACCCATAAAGAATTGGGTAAATGGAGTTTAAAGATTCGATATAAACAATAACCACGCTAGAATTCGGATGAGATAGTGACTCTAGGAGCAACGTACATACAAAGAACGAAGAAATAAACATAAGAAATCAAGTTACGGAATGATTTCTTTAACCCTAGTTCATAGCCATTAAGGAGAAAGAAATTAATAACTAAGGAAGAAGAAGAAGGAAAGGAAGAAGGAAGAAGAAACGTACCAATTACGTGTATACACAATGAAGAAGATTGATAATCTCTTCCTTGACCTTTGAATCAAGTTTGGGGAGATACAATAGACTCAAGCAAAAACACTTTGGACACCACATGTCCAAGAAATACAATAGACTCAAGCAAAAACTCACACTTTGAGAACTTGGCAAAAAGTCAATGATCTCTTAAATTCTAAAAAACAATCCTCAAATAGCGCTCATGGTCCTCCCTACTCCTCGAATAAACTAGGATGGCATCGATGAAAACAATAACAAAAGAATAAAATAGGAACTGAACATATGGTTCATCAAATCCATAAAGGATGTAGGTGCATTAGTCAACCCAAAATACATCACAGGGAACTCATAATGGCCATATCGCATCTTAAATGTTGTCTTTGGGATATCCCTAGCCTAAATTCACAACTAATGGCAACCCGACCTTAAATCAATCTTTGAAAAGATGTTTTAACCCTAATTTGGTCAAACGGGTCATCAATATGAGGCATAGGATAGTTATTCTTCACAGTAACACCATTCAACTGCCTATAATTAATACACATGTGCATAGAACCATCTTTCTTTTGTACAAATGAGATAAGAGCACCCCAAGGTGAAATACTAGGCTGAATAAATCCCTTATATAAAAATTCTTGAAGTTGATTATTAATCTCTCTTAACTCAGCAAGTTTTATACGATAAGGAGAATAGAAATGGGCTTGGTGACCGGATCTAACTTAATACCAAAATCAATGTCTCGCTCAAGTGGTAGGCTATAGAGTTCATTTAGAAATACATCTAGATACTCGCTGATAACAGGTACTGACTCAAGAGTCACAAAATCAACACTAAAATCTCTAACATATGTAAGGTATGCCAAAAAACCACGAGATACTAAGTGACTAGCCTGAATGCATGATATGATCCCTATCAACATGAAACTAACTGAACCATGTCACATGACTAGGGATGCATCGAGAATAGATAAGGTCATGTTCTTGTCATAAAAATCCATGACCACTCTATGAGAGGATAACCAATTTATGCCCAGTATCACATCAGAATCAACCATATCAAATAATATCAAATCAGCCCAAGTCAAAACATCCCTAGTAATCACATAATAGGATCTCAATACACGATCTACTACTAAAAAATTGCCTACTTGAGTGAGATAGATAACATCACAAGTAATGGCTCGCTAAGGTATACTCAAACACAAAGCATATTAAGATAACACATAGGATCAAGTACAGCCTGGATCAAATAAAGTCTAAGTTATTTGATCACACAAAGAAATAGTACCTATCATAATAGTATTGGAGGCCTCTACCTCAGGTCTACCTATTATAGAATAAGACTGAAAGTGACCACCTCCATGACCACCATCACGACCAAGCCTCTAACACTGAGGAAAACCACCACCCAATCCTTGAGGTTACACGAATCTAATCGGCTCAGCTGGAATAGGAGTTGGCATAGTAGAAGGATGTGCTATAGTCTGAACAATACCTGTCTAAGGAAAATCTCAGGCCAAATGGCACATACCACTACAAGTATAACATGGGCCCACTAGACTAAATAGATGAGAGGAATATGAAGAGTTAAAATGGCCACCATAGCTTGATGAACCTGATGCAACTCCCCTGTGATGATGGATCGAAGAATAACCCTCATAACCCTAAGATCCACTACCAGAAGCATGTAGTAAGGCATGTATGGGATGAATAGACTGTCCCTTTTGATAATGTTATGGTGGGGTCCTACCCCAAGAACCATATCCTCGACACCATGCATAGGTCTACTGAGCAGGGTTTTATGTTGATCTCTGAGTGTGAGGCAGAGTTTTAGAACTTGTCTGCTTAAGGTTCTAACTTTATATCTATTGAGGAGGAGAGAGTTCATCATTTTATTCATGGGTTGGATCTGTACATTCTCCAGTCTACCAAGGTTCTACTTGTTACTGGGTCATATTATCAAGGATCGAAGAATAACCCTCATAACCCTAAGATCCACTACCAGAAGCATATAGTGGGGCATGTATCGGACAACTAGACTATCCCTTTTGATGATGTTGTGGTGGGGTCCTACCCCAAGAACCATATATTCAACCACCATGCATAGATCTACTGAAGTGACCCTAACGATAGGGCCTCTTCTTTTCTCTAACTCTCCACTATGATTCAAACCCTCCACAGTATGAGCTATTCCAGAATGGTTTGATAATATGACCCAGTAACAAGTAGAACCTTAGCAGACTGGCGAATATACACATCCAACCCATGAATAAAACAACAAACTCTCTCCTCCTCGATAGATATAAAGTTAGAACCATAGGCAGACAAGTTCTAAAACTCTGCCTCATACTCAGAAATCAACACAGAACCCTGCTCAAGTCTCAAAAACTCCTCCCATGGTTGTTTTACTCAGTACAAGGTATGTACCTGATACGAGCATGGATGGAAACCAAGATAGCATGAAAGGCAATCAAGTTTTAAGACCATTTACAAAGAACCAAGTTAAAGAGTTGAAGGCTTTTCAAGCTAGAATAAATAAGTGGGCTACACATACAAACCCCAATGGAAAACTTACAACAGTTAGGCTTGAAAATTTAAATGAATGAAGCCCAAGGAGCCTATGAAATGGACAGCCACTTCTCCCAAAAACACTCAAAGTTTATTAATGAAAGATTATCCAATCATACTCACTTTAGGAGATCTAATTCTACTCCTTTAGGAGATCTAGTTCTACTCACTTTAGGAGTTCCAATTCTACAGAATAAAAAACTCCAAATTGATATAATATGACAGAAGATGGTGCGGCTAAGAAGGTTCCAGAATCTTCCTGCATATGTACTAATTTCACTCAATTTTGATTAAGAAAAACTTGTCCAAATCCTACTGCTTTTGCGATAAGTTTTGGGGAGGCTATAAGGTCTATAAATAGGGGGTTTTATTTTGATTTTACTTAGGGATTTTGATAAATAAGAAGGCATAGTTCTAAATATAGCTTATAGTTATTATAGTCGTAAATTATAGCTTAGTTGAGTGATTAAAAGTGGATTCCTTTAGTTGTTAATTTAACTTCCTATTTTTTAATTTAATTAAAGGTACTTTCATTTGAGCATTCACGTTTTTTCTTTGGTTAATTAAATTGGTTTCTTGATCTTCTTTTTTGTTTCAATTGAGAGGTAAGGATACAAAGTCCCTTGTTTCCCATAAACTGTTAAATTGTTCAAGTTTCAACATATCTTTTTCTTTTGTTTGTTTCTCCCTCAATCTTGTATTGTGATTCGTAACCCGAATATCATCATTTGGCATCAAATATTTGGCTAGTAATTCATTTCGTCATATTACAATCCTTGGTTCATAAATAAAAAATCAAAAAAGGAAGAATTTCATGATCTTCTAGTTGAATATTGCTATCCATAGAAAAACAAGAGTATGGATAAAATTTGGGGTGATTTGGAGATTATTTGATCATAGTTCAAATTTGTTCTAATTTGAATGTTCTCGATGTTCTTCAGGAGATTCAAACATTATTGAATATGAAGGTGATAAAAGGTGTTGTTGGATCTAAGAGAGGGAAGTTAGTAAAGAAAAAAAAGTGTTAAAAGTGGTTTATGTATAGGGTGAAAAATGTCCAAAAAAGCATAGATATAATTCTACTCAACTTGGGTTACTTGGTCACAAAGCTATTCCTAATATTTGGTCAACCCTTCTAGAAAAAGGGGGCACAAAATTACCTATTAATCTGTCTCCAAGTTACTTAACTTTGGTCAAATCTTACCCTTCTAGATCATACTTTACTTTTTCCCCAAGTTACTACAAGTTGGTAAACTTTTAGATCATCTACTACTTTTTCCCCAAGTTACTACAAGTTGGTCAACTTTTAGATCTTCTACTAATTTGTCCCCAAGTCACTACAAATTTGGTCAACTTCTAGAACAAAAAGGGGCTGGCCAAAATTAATCCTTTATTTTACTCAAATTTGGTCAAGTTTTAGACCTTCTAGAATAAGGATGGGCGGCGGCCAAGCTTATCCAGTTTTACTTAATTTTTATCAATCTAAACTTTCTAAAACAATCTTTAACACTTTTTATTTCTCTTAGTTAACACAAATCCCTTCCTATTTGTCTATTTCAATTATTTAGTCTAATTTCATTCTCTCTATTTTTATCAACTAGTTCTCAACTAGTAATTGATCTACTTAGTTGCTAGCTATTTTTAGTGTTCATTTTTATTTCATGCTTTTATTTTATGCTTTATTTGTTTTTACATATTCGTAGTTAATTCTTGGTCCAAGTCCATTTGCTACTTTAATTTTCTAGATTCACAAAAATCCATTCTAACTCAAACTCAAAGACCTTGAGTTGAATTGAATAAAGTGAGTTTAGAAATAACCTTGGGAAGAAGCCTTAGAGGTGAGGTGAGAGACATATAAAGAGTGAATGAAAGGTTGTTAAAGATAACTTGTTTGTGGATTTTTTTCATGTACATAGGAGAGTACAAGGTAAAAAGTCATCAATGGGATAGTATTATGATTGTGGTGACATTGGTTGCTATACTTGTACAAGGTAAAAAGTCATCAATGGGATAGTATTATGATTGTGGTGACATTGGTTGCTATACTTGTACTAATAATGAATATAAGTATGGAGGCAATCCCCACATAAATATCATCCTTCTATAGCAAAGAAAATACCTCATATGCATCTTGTCATGAATCCTACCAATTTCCTAACAAAAACTACTACACCCTAAAATTGATGATATGCTGTATCAAAAGGGTGGGCATAGCGGAGATAGGAATAAGATGGATGAGCAGAGACGTAGGGGTTGAAAAGGAAATCAAAGGGTTGAATAGTGAACAAGAAAGGTTCCAAGATACATTCAATGATTTTATGGAAGGCTTACAATAAGCATATGAAAAGTTCCAAAGATTGATGAAGACGCAATGAAAAAATACAACAAATAAACTTGTTACCAAGGAGATGAACATATAAGTTGGAAGTTTCATTTATTCCAAAACCAAGTAGAGCTTGATGTGAAGGTATCTTCCAACTCTTCACCGAGAATCATAGGAACATATTCGTAGTCCAATGAACATGAAGTAAAAAGATTGATAAAGTAAGGGAGTGATGTGTAACAACTCTACAGTGAAAAAGAGAGGTTGTATAGAGTGATGTGAGGGAGTTATCACAAGTTTACACTAACTTTTCCTTATCTTTTAGTTTTTTTGTTTCTTGTACAGGGATACCTGAAGGCAAGCCTAATAAAGAGACTCAACATGCAAAGATATTTGAGTCTCATGTAAGTCTTTCAAAGGAACAAGAATGCTTTAATGAATCTAATCAAGGTAAAGATCATTATTATTGTGAGCTTAAATGTAACAAAGCTAAACCTTACACTTGTGTTGCTAGTATACAAATAGATGTAATTGGTAGCTTATTTTTAGTAGGGTAATGACTCTTTGATATATGGTATACTGATGGTAGTATTTTTATTCTTGTTGATTCTAATCTTGTGAGTAACCAAACACTAGTTGATCCTATAGATGACAAGATTAGCTCTCTTTGGGAGATCTATTTGTGTCCACCTAGTGTTAATACTCATAGCTTGGAAGGATGTGCACTATTATATGGAAGGCATGATCTATTGGGAGGAATTGTATAGACTTACTTTATTATTTGAGAAACCCAAATGGTGGTTGTATTAATGTCAATATTCTTAATTGTGACCCCTTTTATGACACTCGGCCTATATTTGACAAATATGATGATGGATTACTTGACAATTGAAGTGTTTGGATTGTAAGTCATTTGCTATTCTTGGTGGATTGTGTTCAAGTAGGAGTCTGTATCTTAAAGATAATTTCTCTATGATAGTTGAATCTAGATGTGATGATAAGGTGCTTGAACTTGAGTTTGAATCCTATAAGCTTGAATTGACACCAACAAGCATGTTGTGTTGTGATGGTCAACCTGACAATAATAATGACCCACGACATGAGGGATTGGATAATATACATAATGAGACTTGTTGTAGTGAAGGAGTTACTAGAGTTGATATTTTGAATAATCATGTGGAGTGCTTAAATGTTGATCTTTATTCCTCGAGTTGTGATTTACTTTCTAATTCTTATAAAAAGATTCATGAAGGAGTATGACTTCAAGGATAATAGTCTATTGGATTATTGTATGGCTATAAAAGATGAATCTAGGGGGATATCTTGTCATGTTGGACATATAAATTCCTTTGTAGGTTATAGTTTTTTTAACAACCCACTATGGGAGAGTGATACACTTTTCATTAATGGAACCCTTCCCTTGGGAAATGGTAGTACATTAATTGGAAAGGATAGTGTTGAGGCGGGAGTTAACGCATGTGCTATAATTAATTCTTCATCATTGTATGTATCCATTCTTGATCAACATCTTGATTTACTTGAACCAACAAGTACAACTTCTTATGAGGACACCTTAGACGAACAATTTAAGAGGTACCTTCCTATACTACCTATTTGCATATGATGATTATTGTGTTGATGTGAAATATCTTATGTAGCAACTAGGGATACCACTGGGACAATTGGATCTTCGTTTAACACATATGTTGGTATATATTTTCCATTTGACCATGGTGATGAATTTTATTTGTGCACTTGTGATAAATTTGAGTTTATTCTTGGTCAACATGACAAGCGAAATTTGAATATAGAGTATGCCAAAGTTTTGATTCTCAAGGATGAAAAAATATCATATTGATATTTTCCTCAGGTTCATGGTTTTAAAGGTAGAGATATTTCCCTTGATCACTTTGATTACTTGCTTGATTTGTTTATGGAAATTTTTTAAAGAAGGATACATAAAGGGGAGCACCAATGGAGCACACCATCTTGGCCAGTAATTCGGTTTGATATTCTACACTTGTCTTTTCCTAAAGATGGTATGTATTATTGGCTTATACTTATTGTTGGACTTTTAAAAGCCCTGGAGGTAAGTTCTATCACTTTAAATTGTCTCATAGAACTCATGTGGAATCATGTGATCACTATCGCGCAATACCTTTAGAGAGGTCCTATGAAAGGCTAGGGTTTGTGTGCAAAATATTTTATTTCTTTAACCTTAATATTGACATGTTGAAGATTATAGTTTTTCTTAGGGATAATGCATGGAGTAGAGTTGTAAATTGTCATAAGCATGTAGATGATACATCTATCCATGGGGTAGATTTAGTCCTTAACTTGATGGAAGACATATACTACTTGAAGGATGGAACAATTATGTGCTTGCATTTTTGTGTCCAAATTATATAGTCGGTAGTATTACACTTTTGTATAGAATTCATGAGTACCAAGTGCCTATTTGTGTGTTTGGATATTTATTCCTTTTAACATATATTGATGCTTGGATATATCATAAAAGTGAACAAATTAGAATTCTTAATTCTTGTTTAGTTTACTATCATCATTATCATTCGGCATTTGACGATTTTATAATTGTGATGTGGTTAGTCAAGGTATTGTATTAATTCTCTTCCATAGGTTGTAGGTTTATATTCAAGGACGAATAGGTTCAAGAAGGGGAGGATCATATGATCTTGAATTAATTCTCTTCCATAATTTATAGGTCTATATATTCAAGGATGAATCATTTCAAGAATGGGAGGATGATATGAGCATGGATGGCGACCAATTTAGCATGAAAGGCAACTAATCTCTAAGACCATTTACAAGGAACCAAGTTAAAGAGTTGAAGGATTTTCAAGCTAGAATAAAGAAATGAGCTACATTATACAAACCAAAATGGAAAACTTACAACAAATGGGCTTGAAAAATACAAAGGAATGAAGCCCAAGGAGCCTATGAAATAGATAATCGCTTCTCCCAAAAACACTAAAGTTGATTCTTGAAAGATTGTCTAATTCTACTCACCTTGGAAGATCTAATTATACTCACTTTGAGATTTCCAATTCCACACAATAAATAACTCCAAATTGACTTAATATGGGAGAAAATGGGGTGCCCAAGAAGGTTCCAGAAGCTTCCTGGATTTTTCG
>JBDJHY010743564.1:0-15569 GCA_039654485.1 Withania somnifera | reverse complement strand
TATGCCTCTAAAGTAAGAGACTTTGTTTTGATGAATACATTAGAATTCAAAGGGTTCAAGGTTGAGGAGGACCCACAAAGTTTCATAGAGGATGTGAAGAAAACCCTTAATGTTATGCATATGTATGAAGTAGAGAGTGTGGATTGGCAGGCTCAATTGTGTTTCACTCAATGAAAAGATAGGCATGACACAAATGCAACTCTAGCTATTTAGGATGACTTAATGTATGCTTTTCTTTGCCAATTCTTACTAAAGGAAGCAAAATCAAAGGATTTCATGAACTCAAAACAAAGGTTCCATGTTTGTCAAAGAGTATGGGTTTAAATTTACATACCTAGACAAGTATGCCCTGTAGAGGGTAGCTAAGCCCAAGGCTAGTATGAGTAAGTTTATAATAAGGCTTTAGAGCTAGAAAAGAGAGAGTGTAGGATAACTATTTTATTTGGAGAAACGAATATCTCTAGTTTGATGACTTATGCTCAGCAGATAAAGGAGGAGAAACCAAATGAGAGAAGAAGTGAGAATAAAATGGTTAAAATAGGTAAATTTGGGTGCATTCTTTAGACAATTAATGGTAGGAACTTGTCTTCTTTTTAGCAAAAACCATTGGTACCAGTGCCACCATCAGTTAGTGCTCCATATCCTATACCAAAACATAAACATCACTAAAAGGGTAGAGATAGAGTGTTAAGATCTCATTCCCAGAGAAGTTTCTCAAAGGGTTATGTAGCCTATCTTTCTTATTACGAGTGTGTTAAGAACCACCCAAATGAGTTCCTTTTTGGTAAGGATGGGTGTTTTCGTTGTAGTCATATTTTTCATCGATTGAGGGATTACCCTCAACAAATAAGTGAATTGGAGCTGATCAAGATTAGAATACTTATACATTAACTCTGGTAGGTCACCTAATTCAGTAGGGTGCCACTTTTAGTATAGGTGGAGGTTAGCGCTAGAACTGCTTATATGCACTTTTATCTTATTAGGATTAGGAGAGTTCACCTAATGTAAATAATGGTATATTACAAGTATTCTCTCTTGATGTTTAACATTATTATACCCTAGGAAGCATTGTATTTCATGAATCCTTATGTTGTTAAATTTGGAGGCATTACTTAATAACTCTTAGAACCCTTTCCATTTCCACTCAAGCTAAAGATGCAATCATAACTAGAATTGTGTATACGAATTATCCAATTTAAGTCCTCCACAGATTAACCTCATGTTATCTCGTAGAGCTTCATATGATAGATTTTTATGTTATTATTGTCATGGAGTGGTTACATTCCTGTTATGACATAGCCAACGATAGAACTATAGTCATGAAATTTTTGTTTCCTAATAAGCTTATCTTATAATGGAAGGGTAGTCACTCATTGACTAAAGGTCACTTAATATATTACCTTAAGGCTAGAAAGATAATTCCTAATGGGTACATTGATCATGCAGTCTAGGTTAAGGATTATGTATTGAGATCCTAACTCTTTTATCAGTTCAAGTAAGGAATGAGATTCTAGAAATTTTTCATGACGCTCTTCCTGAAGTCCCTTCATACAGAGAGATTGACTTTGGGATAATACTTCTTCTAAATATGCAGAATATGTCTATAATACCATACAAAATGGCTTTAACACAATTCAAAGAGTTAAAAGAACAATTGAAAAACCTTCCAGATAAGGGATTCATCAAGATAGTCTTTTTCTATTGGATAAAAATTATGATTCTATCATAATGTGTATTGATTACCGTCGGTTAAAAAAATGTAAAACACAAGAATACCTAGAATTTATGACAATGAATATCTTCAGAGTGCCAGTTGTTTCTCCAAGATTGATCTCAGGTCTAGTTACCATCATTTTAATGTTAGAGAGTATGGCATTCAGAAGGCTTCCTTAAGAACCCGATATGGTAACTATTAATTTGTATGTATGTATTTTGTACTAATAATTCTCCAACATATCTTATGGATCTCATGTATAAGTTGTTCAAGAAGTCTTGGACATGTTCTTGATTGTTTTTATAAATGGTATTTTGGTTAACTCCTAGAATAATGACTAGCGTGAAGAACTTTAGTATTGAGTTGCAGACAATTAAGGAATGTTAGTTGTCTACAAAATTCATAATGATTGAATTTTTTGTGAACTCAGTGGTTTTTTTAGGCATGTTGTATCTAGTGAGGGTATTCAGGTAGACACTCAGAAGATTGAGGTTATGAAGAATTTCCCAAAGCCACTTTTGTATCATACTTAATAAGTTTTCTAGGTTTAGTAGGTTACTATAGGGGTTTGTTGAGGGGTTTTATTCTATTTCTTCACCATTGATCAGGTTGACATAGAGAAAGGTCATGTTTCAATTATCTTATAGTAATAAGAAGAGTATATATAAGTTGAAAGCTTGTTTGACTTCTACTCCAGTTTTGATCCAACCAAATGGTACTAATGATTTTGTTGTTTAGTGTGATGTGATACATTTCAAGACAATATGATCCATGAGAAGAATTATCTGACCCATAATCTAAAATTATCAAACCCATGATCTTAAGTAAGTGGTTGTATTATTTACCTTGAATATTTGGAGTCATTACGTCTATGGTGGGCATGTGGATGTGTTCATAGATCATAAGGCTCTATAATTTGTTCTTACCCCAAAGGAGTTGAATCCTAATCAGAGGATACATCTTGAGCTTCTCAAAGATCATGATACGAGTGTACATTACCACCTAAGTAAGGTAAATGTTTTATTTTATTCTCTTAGTAGAAGGAAAGAAAGAGTTCGTCGGGGATGTGCATAGGCTTTAACACTTTGATGTTCGTCCTATAAATTAAAAGGATTGTGATGTGATAGTTTATAATAGTTCAATGTCTTTACTAGTGGTTGAAGTGAAGGAGTAGCAAGATAGTGATCCTCTTCTGCACCAGTTAAAGGGTGCCATCCACAAGTAAAAAGCAGAGGTGTTCTCTTGAGAGAGATATGATGTACACAAGAAAGGAAAATTATGTGTTTATGATATAGATGTGTCATGATCTGATTTCTCGGATCATGATGGCACCTACTAAACACCAGTAGGAGAACCAACCCCGTAATTTGGAGCCGAAGTGGAGGACTACTACAACGAATGCGAAAACCACAATTTAAAATAGTAGTATGTAAGTGAATAAAGAGAAAGTAATAAAAATCAATAGAAAAGCTCAAAACCCGATATCAGTGTGAAATGAACCACTAAGTACAAAAAATGAGGAATCAAAATGTCAAATACAACTATATCTTCGAAAATATAAGGATATCAATAGAAGTACTAGTGCTGAAGAGAATCAGGTTAAAGCTGAATCACACTGAATCTGAAGTAAGTGAAATCTACATAAACAGCTAATTGTATTCATGGTCTGGAACCTGTACTCGGATCTGCACACGTGTAAGTGTAGTATGAGTACAAGCTACCGAAGCAGCCCATACCTAGTAGGCTTCGATGGCCCACTAGGAACATAACAATAATGAAAGAAATAAATAATGGAATACAACAAATAGGGTCAAAAAAGAAAATAGGAAAACAAGGGATGATAGCTACTCAAATAGGAATCAAGCAACAAATAGACATGTATCACTATCTAATCACATAACAGGATCTCGGGTAATGAAGGAAAACATACCCGGAATCCTTGCAACAGTATATGTGAATAATAATACAATAAACATGAGTCAAAAGGAGACATGAAGTGACTATGGAAGGTATACTGGTAACCTCGAGTAAAAAGGATGAATGAATGAATAGTAGCATCAGACACAATATCCCATATAAAATGAAGTATTAATTAATCAACACCAACGATTAAGCAGTAATAAGAATAATAAAGTAATGAAATTAAATGCTGATAACTCCCCTAAAAAAAGCGTACCATACATAGAAAACACGCTCACCGCAAGCCTTACATCGAAGCCAAATAAAAATAAGTGCAGAAAAGTAAAACAAACATATGAAGTAACCGATCCTGCGTACGCATCTCCTCTGTTACCCATAGGCCTAGCAGGAAGAATCCCTAGAAGGCTAACCTAAATATTCCCGATATATCTATCCACCACCCTATACACCCCTCCGTGTCAGGCGCAGCTGGGAGGAAAGGGTATGTCACCACGTACAATCTCTAACATAATCTTAACCTCACATCTCAGAGCCTTAAGGGTCTCAATAGTCTGGCATCTCGTGCCTAGTAGCAATAGTTTCATCGAGCCATCCTCAACAAGTCAGGGCGTACAATGCCTGTATATCATAGTATCACAAATATTCTCAATAGATCGGGTATCATAAAGTTTCCATAACTAGTAATTCTATAAGTGGCAAAAAGTTGTACTCACTGCCGTACAATGAAGGACTCAAGTCTCTGCTGTTGTAATCATTGCCGAATGGAGTCGGCCTTAGGTCCTAACAATTATTAGTCAAATGATATTTCTTGGTGCCAAGGTGTAAATCTTAGGCTAAACCAAGTGAAAATAGTATTACCGGGTGCTCGATACAATACCATGTCTAAAACAGTAAAAAGTTTAATTACTTATATTAATATTAAACATTCATTTTTTATCAGCTTAAGTCATTATTCCTCAATGTTACCATAATCAGTTTCTAGCCTTTACAGCATAATAATCATGTGCTGATACTGACCCAGCCCTAATGTACTCTCATCGTAGCCATAGGCCCAACCTCTCGTATGATGAATGCACAACATATCAACAAGTATATATCAACATATGATCATGTAATAAAAGTTTCCTATGCCTTGCACAAGTATCTATAGCCAACTTCTAAGTCACAGGCACCATATCAATCGGATGTCAAATATAAATATCACAATAGAACTGACGAAATAATGGTACATGATCACTATATTCACCTAGCTACCCAACCCACGAATTCTATTTGGTACAATTATTAAAGCTATAAGCCCAGAGATAGCCCCTTGGAGCCTACTTGTTGTCCAATGATGAAGAGTTGAAAATTCACGAATCTTACTCCGACTCACATCAAACAATCTCCAAATGCTCTAAAAGTTGCATTAAAGTATTCTATATGTTCATATGAGTCTAACAGTATGACTTATACTAAGTTCCGTATTGTGTCTAAAACAAGCCTAAATTAGGCCTGTGGGGCCACTCATCGAAATGGAAATTAAAATTCGCCATGGGGTTCCCAAAGTTACTAGGAATCCATGTTCCAAAATTGAACACAATTCGAGTAAGGTAAGACCCTTGAACAACCCGTAGTAAATCGCGTATAAAACGAGTTAAAGAATCAAACTTTATGGATTTATACATTGAATTCAGAAAAGGAAATGTTACTATGATGAATAATAACCCTAAGGAGAAAGGAATAATAACCCTACAAATATAATTGAAGAAATCAAGAGTTCTTGTATAGGGCATTAATGGAGGAAGAACACCAATTTTAATGAATTTTAATAGAAGAAATCACTTACCGAAGATAATGAAGATGTGCACAACCTTCAAGTAACTTTTCTATGAACTTTAGGATAGTTTCCAAAGAAATTAGCACAAATCCTAGAGAGAAAACGAGGGAAAATTGATGGGGTTATGAACCAAAAATTGGTGAAAAGAATGCATAAAATACGCCTTAGGTATCGATTTATCCGACCCTTAAACTCTTTGGTTAATCGGTAGTTTTGGTTGATATATTCGTCATGTTTGGTAAATTAGCACTTTGACCAATAAATTAGTCAAAGCTGCACCAGAAAACTCTACAATATTTCTGAGATTCCTCCGGTGGTTCGGAATTGAAACAGAGTCCAATTTTGACAAACCAAGTATGTATTTTATGTGAAAAACACATGCTGGACTTAACAAAATAGAAGAAATTGACATTGGAGGCTGTTTGAACCAAAATGACCCCCAACCAAGACTTAACCATAACTAGGAAATTTCTAACATTCACAAAACAATTCAAATCAACCATGAACACCTTATGAAGCCTAATTTCACCATTCTAGAGCTGATGGAGGCTCAAAATTCCGATCAGACACTCCAAACACCAAAACACCACCCAAGCTCCACATTAGGCCTTAAATTTAACTAAAATCCACAATAGATATAAATTGCAAACGAAAACTCCAAAACACAAACTTAAGGTCAATCTTGACTTTGTTTAGCTCTCTAGAGACAACAGAAATGTCGAAATTAAATTTCGAGATCACCTTGAAGGAACGTTGACTTTGGTTAATGAGTACTTTATTTTAGGCTCTAAAATAGGAAATTTAAGATATTTCTCAACTAAGCCATCAGAGAATCGAACTACCCATCCCTGCAAGTCATAAATGACGTAGGGAAACTAGAAAAATACTCTAGAATGCAAAAAGTTATGTATTTATCATAAATAATCATAAGGGTCATTACAACATCCGCTTCTAAAAGGACTTTCATCCTTGAATGTCAAATAGAGCGGAGATGTGTTAAGAGAGACTCCAAACAAGGAGTCAAAACTTTAGACTAAGCATCCACGACAACTCCACTAGCCGTAAACCATGCATATATCGTAACCACCATCCAACTGAAGGATCACAACCCATCTCAAAAATAAACCAAGACCGAAATCAATCAGTACTCTAATGAACACCCAACGTGGACCAAAAGAAACAATCACACTGCGGGGAGACAAAAACGAGAGAGCTTCCACATGAAGGGTAAAAAATGGAACCACTCTATGAGTTCTAGAGTACAACAGTCTTCCCAACTTCTCACCAACCCCAATAATTATCATAACCACAACACCTCTAAGTGATACTATCGAACACCCACGCTCCCGTAAACCAACTCAAGCTACACTTACTTAACACTTACGCAACACCCACTATGCTGCCCTACCCAGTGAGACTCCAACTCTCCATGATATCAAAATAACTATAACTAGGTACCACTAAACCAATTCTCATGTGATACAGTAACACAATACTCCAATAATATGGAAAAACACCCTAATGGAATGAAAACATTACGCTAAGCCAACGTGATCACCATCAAAGCAACAAAACTCTAATCGCTAGCACTCACTACAACTAAGAAACAACTTCCACAACTGTAACTATTGTACCAAGTCTCAACATGCAATAACACTCCGCTAAACCATGCTATAAATAAAATTACACACGTTACGGGGATAGAGCTCACCATAAGTGGTTCTGTGGGATAACCAACATTGTATCCATGTCGCCTCAACTCTCAGAAATCAACTCTAGGAACCTATCAACCAATCATGACTTCGGCACCCCAAATAGCAGGACAGCCACTCTATAATCCATTATCCAGAATTAATTCCCATCACAACCTAACAACTCAAACACCTCCTACCTTTCTAGTCTATGCTGAGACACACCTTTAGCCAAGCCTAACTATCAACCAAGAACCTATTCTACTCAATATCAAACACACCCCGAGTTCTAACATAATGTGTGAACCCGTCCTTGAGATGCCATAAGCACATCTTGCAATAAAATCTTACTCAACCTGAAGAACCATCTCACTAGTCCTAACTGTCAAGAAACCACGATGACATAAAGACTCAAGGAAAACAAAATCATTACCAATCACTAGAAACCAACTTCTATGAACACTGAACTAAGCACCTCACACACTGTCACACAGAAGCACAACACACCCAAACCTCTTTTCTTATCCATACTAAGCTAACCCGTAAATCAAGCATGCTCAGTCTGCACTAACAGAAGCATCTAATATACCACATCAAAAGATAACCAATCTCTAGCGAACCTATATCCACACCTGATTATATTTACCTTAATAAATCTAACATAACTCGCTACCACCACAGCATCACAATAACACCAAACCTAGATCAAACCCTCACAAATCGATGCACTAACACCAGGCATATGGTGCAAAACCAACTTCTACCAAAGATAAGCAAATTATGATTTACTAAATAGAAGCACTCTCTATCCAAATGTTTCCAAAGATGAAGCACTAGCGCCACAATATGACAATCCCTTAAATCACAAGGCAAACTAGTCACCGCAAATACTAGAATCAGCTACAAACATCACACTATTAGGGAACTACACAACGATACTAGAATGATCAAATCAACACATCCTAATTCGATACTTACTATGGAAACCTATCCATAGACACATAAAACTGAAAATAGTCTAAAAAATTTACACTAATCAAGTGTAATATAAAATCTACTACAAAACCTTATATCACTGAATAGTATAACTTAAGAACCATACTCCCCATCCACTACTAAGGAAGAAACACATTTACAAGAAGTACTCATGAACACACTATTCATTAAAACCCTACATCAAAACCTCAAATACAAAACTCCCAAAACCTAGGACACTGAGCTCACTAATATAGCTATCAAAAAGGATAGGAAAAAAGTCAAGACACGAAGGTACTGGAACATGACTCATGGTGGCTACCAAAAACCTAGCTATGTAGCCAAAGATTTAACAGGCATGGCCAAGACCACGATCTTGGTGTAAATGCTGAGAACTAGGGAATACTAGGAAATACAATACTACTAACCATGAAATAACTCAGCTATTAATAAGCCTCCTCAATGAAACAAAACTAGGCCTAGCATCAACATGCGATAACAAGCTTAATCCTCTCAGTCAGCTACCCAATCAGGTCTAGAAACCTAATCCACTACTAAAGAATGTAGTTATAAGGAAATAAGAAATAGCTATCTATCCATGGCATATTAGCCAACATCAACACATAGGGGAAAATAAAATAAATAGATAGGCAGAAAAAAATACCAAGGTAGGCTAAAGGGTTACTTAGACAAAAGGTTATCAAAAATCAATTAAATGAAAGATAGAATGGATAACAGTAATGTAAAATCAAACTTGAGATCTTCGCCTCTGCCTCTGCTAATGTCAAGGTAACAACGGGCATAACTTGTAGATTATTATCTAGACACCAACTAAAACCACCTGTCTCACCATGCTGAACATTTTCTGGGGAACCTGACCCTCCATGAAGAACACCCCTAACTAGTGGAAACACTTACTTAGGTGCACCCCCAACTGAAGATTGAATCACTCTTCGTTAGGGGCACTCTCTACCAAGGTGACCTATTACTCCATAATGATAACACACCGTCCTTAAGGGAAAACCTAGAAGGATGACTGAAGCTACCACACTCCAAGAATAACCCCAATCGCTTATGCTAAAAAATTCCTTTGGCACAAAATTTTAACCATCCCAGCCTAAAGCCACAGCAGGAATACTGCCTGCAGTCTGCTCAAAACTTTGAACCCTAACATTTGATTAAACCTCAATTGATATTTATGGTGTAGTTTGTATTACTCGTGATGCCACCTGAATTGGTGGTGAGAAAGTCTGAATTACAGATGACATTGGTCGAACTAAATTCCTTAACAAGGTATCACTAACACTTTCTGTAGGAACAAAATGTGAAGCAGGCTGAATACTACCATATTTGGGGAAAGATCTAGCATAATAACCCATGATGTTGCACTCAAAACATGACCTTGCTAGCTTACTCTTACAAGAACTACAACCAGCATCCGACTGGTCACCATGGCTAGAAGATCCAACACCTCGACCACTCACTCCATCTGTACAATCCTTCCATAAACTTTGCGCAAGACAACACCTAAGAAAAAGAATGGTCTGCCATTATCAAGGGCTCCACTGCTATCCAAAGAGGTAAAACCAAACCATCTACAAATCTCTGTTCTTTATCTCGATCAGTAGGGAAAACTAGGGCAGTATGCCCAACCGGCTTATAAAAATGAACCTCATTCTCAGCAATGAATATCTGACCCTGGTAAAGACGTCTAAACTCTCGCTGCCCCATTGAACCATTAACCATAATGGGAGGTATTCCACTGGTGCTCCTCCCCTAACTACACCTGAAATCTTAAACAATAAACTTTGTAGAACTGGTGTGGATGAAAGCTAACACGGTGCCGGAGCTAATGTCAAGTTCACTGTATGTTGTAACAAAATATTTGATGGTCGCTGGTCTTTGGACGAAATTGACCCTCTATTCATATACTGGGATTTGGTAGTCTCAATTTCCCTAGCATGTCCCTTATCACTGTCTCACTCCAAACCTCTTCCCCTCACAAGAGTCCTTTCTACTGGTATGGAATGCTTGCCCTTATTTGCAAAAGACTTCAAATGTACAATCTGCAGAAGAATGAATATGAACGAATAAGATTTTGGGATAAAAATATACAAAAAAAAGTGCATGAATCAAAAAAAGGAGAATTTTTTAAGTAAATGCCATCATATCCTCCTGAAGATAAGCAACGAGTGTCTCTATGCCGATCTGCAGGACTCTACTAGACATTTGTTCTATACACTAACACCGACCAACCTAGGCTATGATACTAATTTTTCATGACCTAATTTGTCAGATCATGATGGCACCTACTATAACACTAGTAAGAGAACCAAACCCATAGTCCAAATTCGAAGTGAATGACTACTATACCAAACGCGAAAAGTACAATTTAAAATATCGGTATATAAGTGATAAAGAGAAAGTAATTAGAATCAAAATAAATGCCCAAAACATGATATGAGTGTCAAAAGAACCACTAAGTACAAATATGAGGAATCAAAATGTCAAATACAACTGTATCTCCGAAAATACAAGGAGACCAATGGAAATGCTAGTGCCAAAGTGAAGCAGCTAAAAGCAGGACGCCAAGCTCACTCTAAATCTCTGAAGTAAGTGAAATTTGCATGAATAACGAACAGTAGTCATGGTCAGGAACCTGTACTCAGATCAACACACAAGCAAGTGTAGTATGAGTGCAAGCTCCCGAAGCAACCTGTAAAAAATTACCAAGGATCTTGGAAACTTGGTGGGTACCTAGTAGGCTTGTAGGGACCAATAGGCACATAACAATAATGAAAGCAATAAAACATGAAATACAATAAAGGGGGTCAAAGAAGCAAATAGTACAACAACGGAACCTAGCTCCTCAAATAGGAATCAAGTAAAAATAGGCATGTATCGCTAGCTAATCACATAATAGGATCTCAGGAAATGAAGTAAGACGTAACTAGAATCCTTGAAGTAATATATGTGAATAATAATACAATAAACAAGAGTCAAACGGAGACTGTAAAGAATATGGATGGTATACTAGTAACCTTAAGTGAAAAGGTGAATGAATGAATAGTAGCATCAGGCACAATATACCACATAACATGAAGTACCAATTAATCAATAATAACGATTAAGAAATAATAAGAATAATAAAGTAATACAATTAAACAGCAACAAGTCCCCCAGAAAAAAGTGCAGCGTACACAGAAAACACGTCCACCACAGGCCTTATATCTCAGCCAGTGTACACTGAAGAAAAACAAGTGTAGAAACGTAATACAAACATATGAAGTAACCAATTCTATGTATGCATCTCCTCCGGTAGCCGTAGGAACAACAAGAAGAACCCTGGAATGTTAACCTAAATATTCCCGGTATATCTATCCTCCTCCCTATGCCCCTTTGTGTCAGCTGCAACCCAGAGGCAAGGTTTATTAAGGTATGTCACCACGTATGATTTCTAACATAATCATTACATCATATCCTAAATATGAGAGCCTCAAGGGTTTCAATAGTTTGACATCTCATTCCTAATAGTAATATTCAAATCAAGCCATCCTCGGCAAGTCAGGGCGTAAAATGCCTATATATCATAGTATCACCTATTTTCTCAATAGATCAGGTATCATCTAGTTTCCATATCCAGTAATTTCATAAGTGTCAAGAAATTGTAGTCATTACCATATGACAATGGACTTAAGTCTCATTGACTGTACTTACTACCAAACGAAGTCAGTCGCAAGTCCCAGCATTTATTAGTCAAATGATATTTTTCGATGCTAAGTCTAAAGCCTGGGCTAAAACTAGTAAAAATAATATTACTGGGTACTCGATACAATGCCGAGTCTAAAATAGTTAAAAGGTCAATTACTTATATAATTATTAAATATTTTAATTTATTGGCTTAAGTTATCATTCCTTATTGTTACATTAATCTATCTCTAGCCTCTACGGCTCAATAATTATATGGTGATACTGACCCAGCCCCAATGCACTCTCATTGAAGCCATAAGGACAACCTTTTATTTCATGAATAGACAATATATCATCAAGTATATATCAACATATGATCATGTAATAATAGTTTTCGAAGACCTGTAAAGGTATCTCTATCAAACTTCTAAGTCACAGGCACCATATCAATCGAATGCCAAATATAAATATCAACATGGAATGAACAAAAAAACGACACAAGATCTCTATATTCACCTAGCTACCCAACCCATGGATGCTATTTAGTACAATTATTAAGGCTATAAGCCCAAAGATAGCCCCATGGAGCCTACTTGTCATCTGATGATAAACCACTGTAAACTAAAGAATCTTACTCTAACTAATGTCAAACAACCTCTAAAATCTCTGAAACTTCCATCAAAGTATTCTTTATGTTGATACGAGTCTAAGGGTATAAGTTATGCTATGTTCTGGACTTGGCCTAAAATCAAGCCTAAGTTAGGTCTTCA
Source organism: Withania somnifera (assembly GCA_039654485.1). Taxonomy (NCBI): domain Eukaryota; kingdom Viridiplantae; phylum Streptophyta; class Magnoliopsida; order Solanales; family Solanaceae; genus Withania; species Withania somnifera. The sequence goes on along the minus strand of JBDJHY010743564.1, from coordinate 2,990 downwards.
GGGCCCACCCGTTGGAACAAAAAATAAATATTTCGACAGGGTTCTAGACATTACTAAGAACCCATGCTCCAAAATTGAGCATAGTTCGAGTAAAGGAATACCAATGAAAAACTCATAGAAAATAGAGTATAAAAAGAGTTAAAGAATCAAATTTTATGAATTTATACGTTGAATTCGGAAAAGGAAACATTACTATGATGAATAAAAACCCTAAGGAGAAAGGAATTACAATATAACTTCAAATATAATTGAAGAAATAAAGAGTTCATGAATAGGTCATTGATGGAGGAAGAATTCTAATTTTAATGAATTTTAACGGAAAAAAATCACTTAATGAATATGATAATGATCTGCACAACCTTCAAGGACCTTTTCTATGAACTTAAGGAGAGTTTTAAAGGAAATTTGCACAAATACTAGAGAGAAAATGAGGGAAAACTGATGGGAGATGACCCAAAAATAGCTGAAAAGACTTCATAAACTATGCATCGGGTACCAATTTATCGGACCCTTAGACTCTTTGCTTAAACAAAAATTTTGCCAATTTATCGGTCATAGCTGATAAATTGGCACTTTGACTGATAAATTGGTAAAAGTTGCACCAGAATTGACATAGAAAAACATATTCCAGACTCAATGGAATTGAAAAAATTAACATCAAAGGTTGTTTGAATGAAAATGACCCATAACCAAGACTTAATAATAACTAGGAAATTTCTAACTTTTCACAAATAACTAAAATCAAGCACAAACACATTTGGAAGTGTACCAAGGGTCAAATTAACCTAAATTCACCATTTTGGAGCTGATGGATGTGTCATAATTCTGAGAAAACCAAAACACCACCCAAGCTCCTCCCTTTTGGCTTTTAACTTAATTAAATCCATAAATAGGCACAAATTGTAAAAGAAAACTCCAAAACACAAACATAAGGTCAATCTTGACTTTGTTTGGTATTTGGAGCTAATGGAACTATCAGAATTAAATTCTGGGATTATCATGAAGGAAAGTTAACTTTGGTCAACAAGTACTTACTTTTAAGCTCTAAAATAGGCAATTTGAGATATTTCTTAACCGACCCACCAGAGAACCAAACAACTTGTCCTAGCAAGTCATAAATGACTTTTGGAAAATACTGAAATGCTCTAGAATGCAAAACGTCACATATTTATCATAAATGACCATGAGGGTCATTACAAGATGGGTTTAAAAAGAGTATACTAATAGACACTCGTAGCTTCATATATTCAATTCATCTATGTTCCACCAATATTTACTGAGTCTTGAGGGTGGTTGATTAGTGAAATGGCATCCAGAGGGACATTGTAGGCTTTGTGGCTGAATGTACAAATTTCTAGTAGGTTAAGGTTGAGTAGTAGAGACCCAACGATATAGTTCCAGATTTATGTATTCCTTATTTAAAGTGGGAAGTTATTATATGGATATGATCATGTGGTTACCTCTCACTGCCCATCATCATGGCTCCATTTTGGTGATTGTACACAGTTTGACCAAGTCAACTTATTTCCTTCCTGTTAAGACTTTACATCCTTGAGATGGTCAAGTTTCATAGAGTTACCTGTCCATTATTTAATACAAGGGGTACTTTGTTCACCTATTAGTTCTAAAAGTATTTCTAGAAGTGTCTATGTACCCGATTAGCCTTCAACACATCTTTCCATTTGCTAAAAAATGGCTAGGTAGAGCATAATGTTTAGAGCATTGAGGATATATTGAGATTTGGTGTGATAGATTTCAAGGGTAATTAGGATGATAATTTACCTCTTATTAATTATAGTTATCATTCCAACATTTAGATTTCTCTGTATTAGGCTCTCTATAGGAAGAGATGTGTAATGTCCTGTACATGACTGAAGCTTTCAAAACCTATTTTTGAACTTTATAAACTGATAAAATTCTCCCAGGTAGCCATGCGTATGAACCAAGACTCGTGGAATACAATCTCATGAGTCATGAACCAAGTCATGAGGTGGTACTTGAGATTGATGTTCTTTCACCTTCCTAATAGTTCATTATATGACCAATAGATTAAGCATCATGATCCCCTACAGTGAAATCGTGCATTGAGTTATCGAAGTTGATTTTTTACACTAGTTTCCACGATTGTATCTCACGAGTTGTGAAGTGGAATACCAACATTCGTCATGTTAACTCGTGGAACAAGGTGTTAATTTAGTACCATAAGTTCATCCCATGACTTTGTCCATAAGTTATGGAATGGCATTTTATGACTTGTATAGTGACTCATGGAGTGGATTCGTCAGTTTCCAATACCATTTAATAAGGTTCTTGTAATTTTCCCTACTCATACTACCTAATACCATGTCGGTTTACACTTGAAATTGGTTAGTATTTAAGACATCGACACTTATTCCCATTCATTCTACACTTCATAAAACTAAGGTTAAGGTATTTGTCAAAACTTTCTCCTTAGAAGTTAAAGAAGCAAGTTAGGATTCTTCTTCAAATCCAACCAAGAGTTCTTCTAATCAGGTATGTGGGTTTATGAGAAAGGATATTTTACATACTTGTGCCAAAATGTCTCTTTTCCAAAATAAATGTTAGCTGTAGAAGCATACTAGTGTTCTTAATTACTATATGTTGACACTACCTTATTATTTGATTTCTTAATCAATGATGTTTTCATGATAATTGCTAAATTGCATAGTCCTCATGAATTAACATGATTTTGAAAGTTGTAGTAGAAGTTGGAGAAAGTCTTGAAGTGTGGATTTAACAATGTTTTTAGAGTTTATTCTTACATATACTATTGAACTGCCATAATTACTAAACTTTTACATGATTTGAGTACAACATGAAGATGGTTTAAATCGACTATTTTTTTCTAATTAAGGTTGATTAAAGAATCTTAATTATTTAATGCTTAAACTTACCAGGTGTAAAGTAAGAATTTCAATAAAGGGTCTAGATGAATGATCTTTTCCCAAAGTGGATTGTTCGAAAGTTGC
>JBDJHY010743243.1:0-15570 GCA_039654485.1 Withania somnifera | reverse complement strand
TAAACTGTTGCTAAGCACTGTAGTCACCATCTGAACTGGCGGTAGATCAGTAGGCACAGTAGTCTGAGGAAAGGATATCAAAGTGGTACCAACCGACTGAGTACCCGCTATCATCCCATCTCTACCCCAGGTGGGGTCTCATGAGCATCTGAAGAAGGATCTCTATCAACTGAAGAACCTCGAGTGCACACCATCTGCAAAAAGAGCTAAGTCAAATAGACACTTTTGGAAACTGACACAAGTACATGCATGAAAAGAGTGAAGAAAGAGAGTTAATTCCTATAGCACCCCATAGTCTCCTTAAGATAGGCCACAGATGTCTCCGCATTGATCCACAGGACTCTACTGATACTTGGTCCATTGTCACAGAAACCATGGAAACCTAAGCTCTGATACCACTCTGTGACGACCCAAAACTCATATCGTGATGGCGTCTACCACCCTCCAGTAGACAAACCCTAACCCCTCAGCTCGAAGCAACAAAAAATGGGTCGATCACAAATAACCAATAGTAAATATAACAATATAAGGTAGAATGAAAGAAATATATACAACAACAAACATAAAACACCTCTTAGGACTTGTGACTATCACAAAATGGAGTTATGTACATCAGAGTATCCAAAAGATTATATAAACAACTGCTCCAACAGGAGGTAAATACAAGATCGGTCTTCCCTAAACAGGGTAAGGCAGAAAACTAAACACGGCTAGAGAACAGCCCAAACACTAGAGCTTACCTTGATCTCTGCAATCACCTTCTCCTCTACTCAGCACGATCATGTCTCCTGCGAAGGCCCTTGCTAATATATGCACCACGGAAATGTTACGGAATTATAGCATGAGTATCAAAACACAAGGTACCCAGTAGGCATCATCGATCGATCGAGCTCAAATCAAATACAAGTAAGAACAGTGAGTAAGTAAATCAGGTCATAAGAAAAGCAAGTAAAAACTATATAGGAATATAAAGCATAAAAATTCATAAAATCAACTAAGATTAACTAATACAGGGCATCATCCCAGGAAAGCGTACCTGGTAACTAGCTTAATTCAACAGATAAGTAAAACGGGTAAGAATAAGTGAAAGTAGGAATATAAGCAGATAGGAAAAGAGCAATAGACAAAATCCAAAGGTGCGCCATCCCACCACTTGAAACATCCAACACAAACAAACTCGCCATGACTTTGCCTTAAGCCCAGCAAGCACATACACGTAAGAATGAATGCATGGGGTGTTGGAAAGAAAATTTGAGCATTGACATCAAAAGGATCTATGCCTTAGAGGTCACACCACCTCAATACACCCTGGAGGTCGCTCCACCTCAATAACAACAAAAAGGGTCCACATCCTAGAGGTTGTGCCACTTTAATAACAACAAAATAGACCGTACCCCAGAGGTCGCGCCACCTGAATAATAGTCTATGGTCGCCCGCAGCAAGGTCAGGACCAGAAAACATCAAAAACTTGGGGTCTCCACCCAAAAGTTCATATTTCAGTAACCACATATACCCGTTAATGATATTTAAAAACTCGTTTTCCCCTTTATATTTGAAAATATCCTTATACACAAGGTGGTTGTGGCATACATATAAATACAAGAAAATCTCCGTTCTATTAGTCATTAAGCAGAGAAAACTTCCATTTTAATTAGTGATCTTGCAAATATAAAGCTAACACAGCCTCGGTACATGCCCGTGCTCAACTACCCGAATCTATGATGTATAATGCATGATGCAGGTCAATCAAAGCAAATCAAAAAATGCACTCGAAGTCTAGAAAGGATAGAAGCCACCAGCTAAGCACACAACTCGCTATGTGTAACAACTAAATATCCCTACATCATCAATACATCTACACGGTCACTCCCGGTAGAACGATCATACTAAACACAACCTACAGCTAACAATGAGCCCTCGCATGGCCTCAAAAGGTAAACAAGCACAAATAAATAAAAGAAAAGTCATGTCAACTACTACCCCATCCCACTAACTTGCTGGAACAAACTAGCATTCAACAAAAAACACAGTCCAGAGTAAAGGAAAACCTAGCCTACCTGGATGCCAGTGAAAAGCCCTCGCAAGTCGCGCACGCAACCCGAACAGCTCCAAAAATCACCCAACATGGCTTAAAACTAGAAAATTAAGGATACAAGGGTTGAAAGACCAATACCCATATTTCATAAAGAAACTCGGGTTGGAATCAAAACTAAACACGGCTTGGGGGGCCTATAGCTCAAAAAATATACCAAGGGTACCATCTCTTAGAGCACAACATAGTGAGTGTGTGGTACGAAAATAAGGTCGAAAGGACAGGGAACAAAAAGGGGAAATCAATTTGAGAAGTAAGGAAATAAAAATATTCCAATAGAACACAATAAAGGGCGAAAATGATGAGAATTACCTAGAGAAAGCTTTCCCAACGACAACCACCACCTCCCACGCAAACCCCTGACCACTTCCTCAACTCCCTGTACCATAATATGTCTCTAAAAGATCTCAACAATGAAGAACAAAATGGGATAAATAAAATGAAGAGGATGGAAACTTGTTTATATAAGTGCAGATGTTATTCATCCCAATCACGTCAAAAAGGCTCGCGACCACGACCAGGATGGGCTTGACTCATTATAATTGCGTAGCATGCATTGCAATCGTGATGAAAAGGTTAGGCAGAGGTACGCGATCACATCAAATAGCTCCGCGTTCATGCTGAGAAAAAGGGCCAACACCAAGCGATGGCATCACCCACCTCCACGATCGTGTTAAACACACCTTAGACCTACACGATTATGGCCCAAAACCACGTGATCGTGTAGAACAAAATTTTCCTACAATAGGATAGCAACCTGTTATTTTTTTTTTTTTGCAATATCTCAACACTCTCAACTGGGGTTCAGAATGGAATTTTCCGAATCCTGATCACCAAAATACCACCCCAGGCTCTAAAGTGAGCTTTAACTAAACTAAAATTCCATAAAATAGCTCAAACTCAAAATGAAAACCCCTGGACACAAACTCAAGGTCCACCTAGACCAAAGTCGACATTTTAGAGCTAAAGGATCTGTCAGAAGTTGATTTTGAGCATGTTTACTACAACTTCACTCTCGAGTTCCACTATTTTAAAACTGATATTTCAAAATCAAAAAACTGAGATAACAAGCAAACAAGCTTCCAAGGAACTAAATACCGGTCCCAACAAGTTATAAATAACTTAGGGAAACTATTAGACATCTCTAAGAACTGAAAAAGGAGGAAAGAAAGAAAATAACCTAACTGGTCATTACAACATCCACCACTAAATTAGAATTTTGTCCTCGAAAGTCAAAGAAGGATAACACCTGAAGACTCAAAGTGGTTAGGGCGTATTAGACTCATATACCCCTTTCCATACCTTAGACAGAGCGCGTCCGGGAGACCTTTGCCAGTAGAACTCCCCTAAGCCAAGTTACCAAGAAACCTTCCAACAAGTCTGCTAGTTAAACTCTCAAGCCACACACCTTTAAAAAGACCAACCTCCCTCGAGCACACCCCAGAACCAAAGCATAGCCAAAGGTCGAGGAAAAACCACGCTGGTAGGCCATAAAACTTACTAGAAACCATGAAATCTAAACAAACCCCCCAAAAAAGGACATCATCCATGTGATCTACTACTAAACAGAGTGCAACTACCCACCTGAACTAGATCACCCTTCCACCCTTGAACTCCTAACTCCGAAAGGTGAAAAAAGACACAGAAGGAAAGGAGAAAGAAAAGAAATAACAAAAAAATAGAATTCAGGGGCAAAGGGATGCCTCGGGGGAAACCCAATAACTAGGACCATGAATGAAACAAGACCCAAACCAACGAGTTTCCAAAAGGTCCCACCATCCCCCACGTGGGAAATATCGGGCACCACTAAGGCAACGGTCATCGAGAACGACCTAGAATCACATAAAAGCAAGGAACTGGCCTCCTATATAGAAAAACACAACATGGACAAACACCTATAGGATTCCCCCAATCGGACCGCATGTCATGACCCTGCACTAATAATGCACACATCTCAAGAGTCCATCCACCACTAGGATTTGGCCCACACGCACACCAATACTCAACCACAGGTAAAAGATCACGGGGCATAGAATAGAGAAAGAAAATGTTAAGTCAGAATGAATAAAACCAAAAATCTATAGCTAAATTACATACCTAGAACTCCTGCCTCAGCCCCATCTCGAAGAACTAATAGCTGCTGATGGGTCCTACCCTGGTTGTCCCCAACTCTATCTATCTGGACCACAGCCCTAGCTCCCTGGCCATCTCTAACTAGTGAGCTTCCTTAAGAGGTTGCACTGGAAGTGGTGCTCAAGTGGCTCCATGCCATGGAAAATCCCTGGAAAAATAGCCAAGAACCCCACACTCGTAGCAACCCCTTTTGGAACTATCCCTTGAAGACCTGGGGTAGTCTTTAGCATAATGGCCTACCTCTCCACACTCAAAATACCAGACCTCAACTCAGGCCTAGCCATTGTATCCCTTAACATGCCTCCGCAAATCTAAACTCGAGCCCCTGGCTGGCTGACTACTTAACCTACTACTTGAGGCCTGATGTCGCTGGCTAGTCTGAATCCCCCTGCTAAAATCACATCTTTGGGATCTGGACCTCGAAACATCACCCTAATGGCGCTGCCTCTTCTCGCTACCCCTTTGGACCCGAAGGGCCAAAGCCTTCATACTTCAGTCGTGGTCCGCAACATCCAAAATTGACTTTGGTAGAACTAGCAACCACTCGACCTGACTCCGCAGGTCAAATCTCAACCATAAGCAAAGTAGTGAATCTTCTCCTCCTTTGTAGACAACATCCCCAGAATGCCTAGATAAATCAAGAAAATGGGCCTCGTACTGTGAAACTATACTAGTGATACAACCCTGCAAACTGGGGCCCCAATTCCTTATAGATGTTCTTCGACACAAACTAGGCCATGAAGACTCCCTGTCCCTAAGTCAATGGGGCTAACCCTACTGGTGTGCGGTTCCTATATACTCGCCACAACTAATTAGAGTCACTCTCTAGAAGATATAAAGAAAAATCATCCCTATGAGTGTCCAAAAACTCCACGGTCCTCAAACCTTCCTCACATAAGGAAATAAACTCATGGGGGTCCTATCCCACTTCCCCTAAGAACCTAGTGGGTGCTATACGAAGAAATTAATCAAGCATTTTCCTCACCTCATGTGACGGAAGGGGTCTAGCATGGGTCTGCTTTGGAAATACCTATTCCGAAATAGGTTGCAGTACAACTGGAAGAGCTGGTGCAAAATCTATAACTAAAGGAACCTGGGGTAGTTAAGTACCCTGTGCTACCCCCTCTTAAGCTAAACTCTGTGGAACATATAATAGTACACTGTCAAACATCATAAGCATCTTCTATATAAATTGTCATATTGTGGTCATCTGGGGTGATTTAAACTGTTGTTGTGGTACTATAGTCACCGGCTGAACTGGAGGTAGATCAGTAAAAATATTAGTCTAAGGCAAGGATGCTGAAGTGGTACCAACCGGCTAAGTACCCGTTATCGTCCCATCTCTACCCCCGGGTGGGGTCTCATGAGCATCTGAAGAAGGAACTCTATCAACCAAAGAACCTCGAGTGTGCACCATCTACGAAAATAGCAAACTCAATAGCCACTTCTAGAAACCGACACAAGTACCACGAACGAGAAGAGTGAAGCAAGAGAGCTCATTCCTTTAGCACCCTGTAGCCTCCCAAAGATAGGCCACAGGCGTCTCTACACCAATCTGCAGGAGTCTACCTACAATTACTCCCTTGTCACAGAAACCAAGGCAATCTAATCTCAGATACCACTTTGTCATGACCTGAAACTCATATCGTGATGGCATCTACCTCTCTCAAGTAGACAAGCCCAAACCCCTCAGCTCGGAGCAATAAGAAATGGGAGGATAACAAATAACCAGCAGTAAATACAACAATACGAGGTACACTAAAAGAAATATGTAAAACGGAAAAATATATAACACCTCCCAGGAACAGTGACGGTGAAAAATTAGAGTTATCTATATCAGAGTATCCAAAATATTATATATACAACTAATCCAAAAGGAGGTAAATACAAGACTGGTTTGCCCTAAAAAGGATAAGGCAGAAACCCCAACGTGACTGATGAATAGGCTCAACCTGAACGCTGGAGCTTACCTTGATCTCGAAAATCACCTGCTCCTCTACTCAACACCATCACTCTCCTCCAAAGGCCCCTACTAGTATCTTCACTATGGAAACGGTATAGAAGTGTAGCATGAGTACCAAAACATAAGCTACCTAGTAGGCATCATAAGCAGACAGTGCTCAAATCAAATACAAGTAAGAACAGCAAGTAAGTAAATCAGTTCTCAAGAAAAAAAATAAAAATAATACAGGAATATAAAGCATAAAAATACAAAAATTCAACAAATAGTAACCAATACAGGGCACCAACCTACGAAAGCGTACCTGGTAACCAGCTTAATTTAACCGATAAGAAAAATAGGTAAGAGAAAAGGCAAACAGGAATATAAGCATAAAGAAAAGCAGTAATAAACAAAATCCAAAGGTTCCCCATACCACCAGTGGATACATCCAACACAAACAAACTTGCCATAACTCCCCCTTAAGCCCAGCGAGCACAAACCCATAAGAATGAATGCATGGGGGTGTTGGAAAGTAAATGTTAGCAGTGCCATCAAAGGGGTCCATGCCACGGATGTCACGCCACCTCAATACCAACAAAAGGTTCTGTACGCTGGAGGTCTCTCTACCTCATTAACAACAAAAAGGGTCTGCTCCCTAGAGGTCGCGCCATCTCAATAACAATAAAAGGATCCATGCCTCGGAGGTCGTGCCACCTCAATAATAGTCTGTGGTTTCCCCCATCAAGGCCAGGACTAGAATACATCTAAAACTAGGGGAATCCGCCCCACAAGTGCCAATACCGAGGGACTCCTCCCCAGAAGCACCTATTTTAGTAACCACATATACCCCGTTAGTGACGGTTGATAGTTCAAAACTTTTTTTTCCCCTTTATATTTGAAAATAATGCCATCTCACAAGGTGGTCTTGGCATACATATAAGTTCAAGAAAATCTCATTAAGCCAAGAAAACTTCCAGTTTTATAATCTTGCGATATAAAGCTAACACAACCCCGGGACATGCCCGTGCTCAACTACTTGATTCTATGATGTATAATGCATGACGCAGGTCAATCAAAGCAAAAAACAAAATGCACTCACAGTCTTGAAAGGCCAGAATCTACTAGTGAAGCACACAACTCACCTGAGTAACTACTAAATATCCTCGCATCATCAATACATCCACACAGTCACTCCCAACAAATTGATCACACTAAACACAATATACATCTAACAACGAGACCTTGAATGGCTAGAACAAACTACTCAAGACAAATAAATAGAAGCAAAGTCATGTCAACTACTACTCAAGCCTACCAACTGGTTGGAACAAACTAGCATTCAACAAGAAACCCTGTATAGAGTAACAGGAAAACTTATCCTACCTGGGTGTTGGCAAATAGTTTTAAAAGCTCTCAATAATAAAGAATAAAATAAGAGAAAATAAAATGAAAAAGCCAAAAACTGGTTTATATAGGAGCAGATGCTATTCATCACCATCACATAAAAAAGTCTCGCGATCGTAACCAGGATGGGCTTGACTCATTGCAATTATGTAAGCTAAGCTTATACTGTGATCACAATAGATAGGTTAGGCAGAGGTACGTGATTGTGTCAAAAAGCTCCGCGATCGCTATGAGCAAAAGGCCCAACACCATGCAATGGCATCACCCACTTCCACGATCATGCTGCAACACACCCCCAAACCTACATGATCACGACCCAAAGCACATAATCATATAGAACAAAATATGCTTGCAATATGACAGCAACCTGTTGTTTTCTACAATACTCCAAAACTCCCAATGGGGTTCATAATGGAATCGAGCACGGATTTCAACAAACAAAATATGCATACAACATGGAAATGATATTCCGACCCTAACTAAATTGTTGAAACAATCATTGGAGGTTATTTATATAAAAAAAGACTCCAAACTCAAACTAACTCAATGGAGGAGATTTCCAAACTTCCACAACCTAATCCTAAATGAGCCCAGACACCCCCAGAAGCAAAATAACAACCCTACTAGCCTAAATTAGAGCTGATAGAATCATCATAATTATGATCCAACACTTCGATCACCAAAAGACCATCCAAGCTCTAAAATGAGCTTTGGTTGAATTAAAATTCCCCAAATTATTGATGCTCTTATAATAAAAAAACATGATGCCTATGAGACTAAATTAAGATGGAAAAGATACACTTAATAGTGATTTCCCATAAGAGTCCTATGTATTGATTTGAAATCCAAAGTTGTGATATTCTCATGATTTGTACATAATATTTGCTCACTTTGTGATATTTGAATATGATACTTTAGACTATGCCTTGTGAGCTATGGGAAATAAATTGATAGACAGCCTGAGGTTTATGCTCGGATGTTTGATTTGGGTAGAAAGTCTGAGGTTCTTATCTGGATGTCTGAGTTGTTGGATAGACAGTCTGAGGCCCTTATCTACATATATAAGATATTAAATTAAAACTATTTGAGGAGGTTGTAAAATGTGTAGTACATGGACCTCGCTAGTTGGCATGGGTCCTGACTGATGATATAAATGCCAGAAGGTGTGTACATGAGATGGACATGCATTAAGCCACTTGCATTATGCATCACTTGTACTTGATAAGTGGCATTGGCTATATGTCCATATTGATGATTCATGAGATTATCCAATATTGACTGATTCATTAAGATTATCTGATATTGACTATTTTATTTATAATTATATAATATTAACTGATTCCTTAAGATTACATGATATTGATTGATTCCTTGAGACTGTCTGATATCGAGTGATGACTTGTTACTGTGTAGTCTCTAGATGACTTCGTGGATATTCTTTGTTACTTAATAGCCATGATTTGAGTTAGCAAACTAGAAGAGGTAATATCCTTAATAATTCAAAATTTGAAACAGAAACACAAACAGGTTAAAAAAGAAGTTGATACTTCTTCTTATTTTGACAAATTAGAAAAAATGATGAGGATTAAAAATCCTAATGCCACAACCCAAGACTTGATGGCTGAATACCTTAATAAGGTAAAAACTGCTTTCATTAAAAATTTTAAAGTCGATGATAGTCCATATTCAGAAGGGTCATCAACTTTAATGAAGGATGTAGAATATACTGGGGAATCATAACCAATTAAAGAACCCAGTGCAGAAGATATATTTGATAGCCTTATCGCAATAATGATGGACAAGGCAAAAAAAAGGGATAATACTTCCTCCACCTCAAAAAGAAAAGGACACATGTCAGAGTAAATTTCCACTATTGCTAATGGACAAAGTGGTCATTTTCAACCTTTCATAAAGGATACAGAGTTTTCGGTGGAAAAAGAAGACAGAAGAAACACAAGAAAACGCGTGACAAGGAGTCCCTATCAGCTTTAATAAAGCAAAGGTTCCCAATCACTTTTCTTTTATAAAGTAATCTCTTTTATAAATAAGTTACTATTTACTTTTTGAAATTTCAAAAAGGTTGTCGGCCCTTTTTTAGCCGATTGCATAGATGACATTTTCTTTCTTTTGTTTCTTTCTTTTGTTCAGAATTGTGTAGAACTTAGATACATTTAAGTTTCATTTCAATTCCACCTCTCTTTGTCTATATAAAGAGGCATTTCATTTCATTAGGGAGGAGAAGTCAGAAATCAGAATACTTTCCATTGTAAAATATTGTTCATCAATAATATTTCCCAGAAGTTTTCCAGTATAAGTGTGCTCTAATAAATTGTAAGTATTTCTTTTATATTGATTACTTTGAATTTTAATTTTGTGTTTATTATAAATATGTCAGGCTAATAGTCTATATTGTCTAATTTGCTCTGAGAATTTTGGTCCTGTATATTTTGACAGCATGATAGTATTAACATCACATAAGCATTTACAGTGATAATTTTTATGGGTATTAAATAGATAAAATCATTATATGGGATTATGCAGTGATTATTATGGGTATTAATAAATATGAATAAGTAGCACAATTGCCGCACAGTGCCATTATTATGTCGTTTAACCGTTAATAATGTTTAGGCGTTTAGGCATGTTTATGGCCTTTTTGTGTTGGTCTAGTTGTTACTATTCATATATTTAATGTAAATCCATGTTTCAATAATCATTGTAGAAGTCTGTTATAGTAATTTTTCTAAATTAAGTAAAACCCATATTAACTGTAGATGTTCTATGCTTGGTGTTATTGCTGCTGTGCCCAGTTTTGGTTACATAATAGGATTCAAATTAATGATAATAATTAAAGGTATAACCCAGAAAATTTATATAATAAAGAAAGCAAAGAATTACCTGGTAAAAATAATCGCACGACTACCTAATCAAGTTTCTACAGATCAAAACTTTGATATACACTCTCAATAACTCTTTAATTGCTCTAAAAATACCAAGAAAGTTACTAAAATTAGGAAGCAACATGAGGAATTTTGTGCTGAAGACAAGCATATAAGACCCACCGACTGAACGATAAATCGTTCAATGTGTCCCCCAAATACACATAAGTACTTATTGTATCCCTTATGATTTTTGAAATCCTTGTTAGCTTTCCGAGGACTTCCAAGCAAAGCATGGGCACTACATCACAAAGGACTTTATTTTTATATTTATCAGTGCTAAACTTGACAGCTACTTGCTCGTTTACCTTCGTTTCTCCATTTTTATGGAATAACTGGAGTTTGTATGGTTTGGGGTGCCTTTATGTAAGGAGCTTCAACCATTTAACCATATGACCACTCACTACATTAGCCTTGAGTTTATACTTCCAGCACTTAGTAAGGGGGAGGCCGGGTTTCCAGAATCTTGGACTCGGTGGCCCTGAGTTGGTACTTCTTTATGAATCCCACTTGCGTATTTTTATTTCCTAATATACACATTTTTGGGGAATATTCTTTTTTGGTATCACCAAAAATACTTCTAAATATTTTCTCTTTTGGATCAAAAACTCTTTTCTTGGTAATTTTTCCTCTTGAGGATATAAATATTTTCAAGAACACCAAGAACAAATGAAGACCCAAAAATAACAAATTCTTCAAACAAACAAGATTTTAATGAAACTTAAAATCTATTCTCCTCTTGAAGTGAGAAATAAATCTCAAACTTTTAAAATTTAAATTCAAGTCTTCAAAGAAAGATCAAAAATCCTATTTTTCAACTCTTAAATTTTTTCAACCCAACAATGAAAATTTTGAAGTTATATCTCCAATCGAGCTCAAATTTATGTCCTAGTCTCGATTTGTATTAGTGAAAACAAATCTAATACTAGAAACTCAAAAAAGACATAAATCAACACAAAACGTTTTTGATATTTTTGGATATGTTTTTTACTTTTTTGTGATAACAAAACCAAGATTGAAATCGCAGGAACGGTTTCAAGTACGACTCTGATACTAATTTATATGAAATCGAATATACGGAAGCAAAAACAAACAAATAATAAAATAAAAAGAATAGAAGGGATATGGGATTTGTAAAATAAGAAGAAGCACTAATAGACAAACTTAACTATGACTGAGTCAAACCCTCCTATTGTGAGTTCAACAAGCAACAAATCAAAGGAGAAGAGACATAAAAAATGAAATCTATATGCAACCAACACTAAAAAGTGAAGACCTCCTATTATGATATTCGCAAGTTCACCAATTTCTATCAAACTAAGACTAGACACAAAAAGAAAAAGGATTAATAACGATAATTATAGATGAATTGCCAACATTAATTAATATGTCTCCAACAAGCACCTGACCTATAGGTGGACCTCAAGAGGATGGATGACTAAACAACCACACCTTACTAACAAAGTGCCAACATAAATTTGTCAAGCTCTCACAATCTAATACAAGAGATGTTCAAAATTCAACAACATAATCTCCCTAAAGAAAACCTAAAGACCTTATTTATAGCAAACTACGAAAAAGGAGAAATTAGTTTATTACAAACATACTCTTAATGAGATAAGAACTTTGTTTGCTTTTTACTTAAATCATGAATTTAAAATTTTATGATTACTTTCTCTCCATTCCACTCTTTTCATCCAAGCAATTTTCAAAATGTAAAGTTGGTTTACTTTAAGCACAAATTGGTCCTCCTAACCATCATAAATTGGATTCCTTTGGCTAGTTCTTGAAGCATAAAGCTAGCGCCATTCAATATCATATCACAAACAAGCCTTAAGGCTGGGGCAGTGGCTATTAGAGAAGATGTAGTTTTGTGTTACCGAAGGCTTCACAAGTTTAACAAAAAAAGAAAAAAAAAAGATAGTAGAATAACACTATAGAGTTTGAGTAAAGAGATAAAATGTAAAATAAAATAAGTAGACCTTCAGTGCAAAAGTTAAAACCCGCTGGACCATCCTTTCGATCTTCTTGGTCATATGTCACGATTCAAATAGTATTATACGTAATTTATAAAATTTAACCTATAAAAAATATTAAATTTTTTGACAAAGCAGGCTCATTTGAACCCTCTTGGTTCTATGCGTGTCTGCTCCTAATTGAAGCTTTAATGTTAATATTAGACAGTGAGCGAAAAATAAAAAAAAAATTCTAGATTTTTTTTACTTCAATTTTACGTAATTAAATAAATGCTTATCATTTCAACAATTATTAAATAAAACAACAGAATGAAATTCATGACCCATACATTCATGACCCATACAAGAATAGATGACGTAATAAGGTACGGTCCCTTCTCTTGATTGCAATGACAGCCTTGGAATCATCAAACTCCAGCTTATTGTCAGAAATATGCCCGCAGCCCAAATTTGACTTTTCAGAACATATTCAATTGATTCAGATTATTCTCTTACTTTTGTCAAATCGAAAATGGTATACAATAGTAATATATAGCAGGCGCTGTTGACATTTAGCATGACACATATTAGGAAGGAATAAGGATATCGATGTACGAATTTTTTACAAGCATATAATTTAGTTTGACAGAAATTTTAGGGCTAAAAAGATATTATTTCTTCATCATTAAATATAGAGGTAAGGTTTGCGACACACCACTTTTCTCATACTGAAACTTATGAGATTATATGTGTTGTTATTGTTGATTGAAGCTATTTTACCTAAAAAAATTAATTAAATATATTTCTTTGAAAAGTATTTTTGTTATTTGATTAGTGGATAAAAAATATTTTTCAGTAAATATATAGTAAAATTAGTAATATTATATGAGCAACCGCGTATAGTTTCTTGGTGAAATTTGGGTATTAAAACTAAATAACATATGTAAAATATTAGTAAATTGGAACAGATGACAAGAAATACTTTTTCAAAAAAGTTGAGATAATTATTATAAGAAAAATTGTCACACATAGTTGATTAAATGTCTTTTTACCTGCGATTAGTGATGAGCCCAAAAACACTATCAATAAAATATTTATTGGGAAATCCTTCAAAGTTGGTGAGCGAGTGATTGTATAAGAAGTAGCCTGCAAAACAAAGCTTAGGGTAGTCTCGGGTAGTTTTTCGATACTTAAATTAGTAATATCACAGGGAGAATTCAAAAATATTTTGTCAGTAATTTTGTGAGCGTATTTTTATTTTTCTTCATTCATGATATTTATAACGGTCTTCTGTAACTGCTGCATTAGTGAGGGTTGTGAATGAGGGAAGTTGCCATAATGGGCAAGCCCATTTTTCTAGACCGGTCGTGGCCCTGTTAAGGAATAAAACTCCGTCAACGACTCTTGAGTGAGAAGCTTTAATGGGCCAAAACTTTTCCTTAGGTAGACCACTACAGATAATTCACATTAATTTTCTTTGATTTCTTCTACCACAATTCTACAATTAGCATAGTTGATAGACATTAGATTATTCGTGAAGAACTTCCAATCAAATTCTTTTCAGGCCCTTTCTTTTCTTTCTTCTGGAAGATGGCAGTTCTGACAACTTCCACGTTAATAAAAGTTCGGATGGAGATTGGAGTAAATTACTTTTAACGTCAAAATTTTTTGTTTTGTTTGGCAATTGTCAAAGTCAACCACCAGTTTGCGCAACGGTCCAACAGGAAAAGACCAGACCGAGATTACAAAGCATTAGGAAAAAGTTCAAATGAAATTTTCTTAAGCATTGAATTTAATTTAGTTTTTTTTTTTATGTTGGATATTTATATAGATATTTAATTAAATTTAAAATGCGTATTAAAGAATTTTTTTTTATAGATGTAATATTTTAATATGTTTTTTTTTATATTAGAAGCTTAAACTAAAAATTTCTGATAATATTAATATTTCACGATTAATTGTGTAAAATACCATCACAATATGATAGAATTTTAAAAACACCGGCCATATATTTCTAATTAGACACATGCACTAGAAATCCTATACTTACCAGATTAGAATATAAATATTAGAAGTAGATTAAAATTATAGATTTTAAGTATTTGAATTTTTAACGTTCAATAAAGATGATAAAACATTTCTGTTGATTATCCGTAGTCACACATTTGATTCAGACATAGAATAAATATTCTTTGAAATATGTATCTTTCGAAACTCATAAATAAGAAATATACAAAAATTAATTAAGATATCGACTTCCAGTAATAACTTTTTTCGACATTATTTCCATTCTTATTAATTATAATATTTTATTATATAAAAGTTTCTCATTCTTTCTCTTGATTAATTTATTTATTCTTTTAATTTTCTTGAAAATTGTCTTAAAATAACATAAAATACTTTTTATTTATAAATATAATTTGTGTTTTAATAAATATATTTTAATATACAAGATATACCTCATAGGGGGTTTGAGTGTAGGATTTTCATAATATAAACTGTGTATGTATTTAACGTTAAAATATGTGGGATATAACTAAAAATTAAATCATATTACAAAAATATTTACTGTAATTAACTCTTTATTTTAATGTACTTTGTCTATGATATACCTCATAAAGAATGTAAGTATATTTTTTATAATATTTAGAATATATATTTTACACAGCGGAAGCATCGCCCTAATTTTTTTTATAATAAATAGCATAACCAACATGTATGACATATAAAGTGTGCTTGAAAATTAAACCGAGACTTACCTCTCGAAGCGTGAACACAGTTCTTGAAACGATGATCCTAAATTCACTCTTGAACTCTCTCAATATTTGGCTGGCCAAATATTGTATAAAACCCTAGACCTCATCCTCCATAACCAAAGATAGGAGATCCTTTCCCAATCCAAATAGGAAGACAAAAAATAATGCCCAAATATAGCACAATTTCGGCCCCCCCTTCCCCTATTCCCATAGGATTCCGGATTTTGTGTTCTAGTTAATTTAGGCATTGTAGTGACCATAAAAATAATTTCCAGAGGCTTCTAATTATGGAAATAATTCAAAATAAATTAATTTAAATTATTCTTACCATAATAAATTACAAATCATT